>JAMKCH010001471.1:0-37741 GCA_023653785.1 Ophioderma brevispina
TCTATTGATGGATCTCCCAATTCCCATTATTGAGAACTGTCATGTAATGATGAACAAGGGTTATTAAATTAGGCAAGCGCTGCACAGAAAACAAGGTGTTTAAAAGGTGTAAATCACCAGTTATTCAAGTGCACGGCTTTTAAATAACTGGTGGCAATTTTGAAATTACAGGATTGAAGACTCCAGTTGGTTAAAAGTATTTGGAGCGCTTTACACTTAAGAATGAAGGATCAAAAGGCCATTGCTCTTGTTTCTCATGGTTACAGGCCGTCTCAGGACGGCATCTCCAGTAGGCCATCTCTGAAAAATGCATTGCTATGACCTTATTTGGAATAAAAAAATTATTGAAAATGAGCAACATCAATCAAAGGGTGGAAGGAGATTCTAGTGCAATACCAGTCATCTACAAGCAATCCATTCGTCGAGTTGATCAAGCCCCTGAAGTTCTGCAGTTTTCAAAGGGACTTCCCATACCCTCCTGCCTTGAATGACACATTGAGGTTTGAAAATAGGTCAGAGTTTGTGGGCATTAGCTGTGAGGATAAAAGAACAACATTTCCACTGCCATATACCTGTACCAACACTTGAAAATTTGATCAATATAAAGACATCACCGCCTGAAATTAATTTGGATAATACATAGCACTCAACATAATAGGAAAGAGGACTTAAAATGGTCTCGAGGGGACAAGAAAATATTTCTGGCTTCTATGGCAACCAGAACAAAGAGCTGACCACCAGGAAAATAACTGCTTGATGAATACTACTCTAAATACCACTCTAAATGACCAGCAAGAAAATAACTAGTCTGAACATCCAAGAAATTAAATAGTTGGGGAACACCAAAATACTAGCCTGGGCGACCAGAAATACTAGCTGAGCAACCAGAAAATCACTCGCTTGAACAACCAAGAAATAACTAGCCTGAGGGACCAGAAAATAACTAGCCTGAGTGACCAAAAAAATAACTAGCCTGAGCGACCAACCAAATAGTACTATCCAGGGACCAAAAAAAATTATTCTCATAGGGATGAAAATTTTCTACCAAGAGCACGAAAAATTATTCTCCCCAGGGACAAAAAAAAGTTAAATAAACTAGCCTGAGTGACAGAAAAATAACTAGCCTGAGGGTCCAAAAAATAACTAGCCTTAGAATCCAGAAAAATAACTAGCCTAAATGGGGCCCCTTCTGGAGTCTGACGAAGTTTAACTAGGCCTTGGAGAGAACTAGCCAAAATATTCCTCCCCCCCTTCGACCATGTCGAATGCAATTATCAAAGAGTATTCTCGATGTCAAACTTAGGGCAGCCTCATCGTCAAAATTAAACCAAGTTTCAGAGAAGAAACCCGTAACTAGTAAAAATGAGTTGTACAAACTTGATAACTAATTAGCAATATCGTCAGAGTGTTTGTTTAGGTGCATGTGTTAGCATGGAATAATGAAAGATTGCATGTGCTTATAGAGGTCGTGTGTATTTATGTTTTCAGTAGATTAATATTGACAAAAAAACTTTGGAATTGGTATAGCGGTGTCGTCGTGGTGTAGAGTGCTGTCAAAGCAATGTCAAAAAGCAAACGGTTGGACAGTAGAGTAGAAGCGAAGTCGGGCATGGACAATAACAAATTACACCAAAATAATTACTTAACAAATCAATACCAAAAATGTTATATATTAACAAAACAGAAATCAATTACAAATTAACTTACAAATTTATACCAAATACACGAGATGGCAGGGATTAAAAAAATCACCATTAAAATGAACTAATAATTGTTGCGTGGTAAACATAACCATACAATATTACAGAGGAAATCTAAAGTGAAATTATAGATAGCAGGAAAAGTTTTAAAGGGGGAAGACGACAGCAAGGAAGAAAGAAAAACATGTAACATAAATGACTTTGTTCCTTGGATGAGCGAGAGTGAGTCAAAAACAGGTTAACCATTTAAGAAGGGTCCAAGGTACAATGAAAATGATATGAAGTTAATTAAGATTATTGATATCTCAGAGAGATAAATCCACTTACAGAAATTAATCTTATGTTGCTTTCTTTAATGTGGATCCAGCAATATAGGTGCGTAAGTAAGTGTCACCCAGATGAAAATAAAGATGTTTTGAATCATAATGAGATACAGACAATAACCTCCAGTGTAAAACTTTGAGTGGAGACTTTGTTATTAGTAAGAAAAAAGATTAAAAGGAATAGAAGATGAGCAAGGAAAAAAAGACCAGTTGAGGAATCATAGCCTTTATTACACTTTGCTACTATTACCCAGTAAAAAATGCGCAGCGGTTATAATCTAATTAGGGAATATAAGAACATGTCGAGTTGTGGATAGCTAGAAAAGAATAAAAGGGGAAGACGGATGAGCAAGGAAGAAAGATAAATATACACAAAGTCAGGTTGAGGATTATGATTAACAAAACCACAGCATACAATTAAAAACATTCATTACATTAATGATTTTGTTGAATAGGTCCATACAACTACAAAATGAAATTACAGTTTCAAAACGTGATATAAGGGGACAGACGTTGTACTCCCGTATCATAGTATTGTTAATATGACGATTAAAAAAGGAACTAGCCAGGAAAAACTAAGTATACAGGGGGACAATTCCACAATTACTACAATCGCTTCGGTAGTATGTGCTTATTATAAACTTGAAAAAAAATGGAGTTGAGTGTTTACATAGCTTAATAATGGCCAATCGAGTAACGCAATACGTGTACACAATTTGTGGATAGCTAGAAAAAAGATAATAGCGGTAGACGATGAGCAAGGGAAAGATGGGTTATACATGCAAATCAGGTTGAATATCATTATTACAAAGCAATGCATACATATGAAAACATTTGATCTTATAACAGCTTCATGTAACTATGCATAATAATTTCAATCTTTAACAAAAAAATGCATGATGAAAAGGTAATATAGGGGCATAAACATTGAACTCCTGTATACATAGTAATGTAACAGGAATGATTAAATCAATAACTCCATGATTAAATTATGGTCGAAAACAGGAACTAGCCCCGGAAAATCTAAGTATACAGGAAAATGTCAATTTCCACAATACAACATCGCTTCAATAGTATGTGCCTTTATTATAAACATGAAAAAAGATGGCGTTGCGTGTTTACATAAGCTTAATAATGGCTAATGAGTAAACAAGTAAATGTACAACAATTTATGGATAGCTAGAAAAAGAATAATAGAGGTAGACGATAAGCAAGGAAGAAAGATGGGTATACCTGTAACAAATGATCATCTTGAATATCATAATAATAATAATAGCAGGGATCTAGTTTCACCTTGATAATTACCAAGCAATGCATACATATAAATATGAAAACATTTGATCTTGGAACAGGTTCATGCAACTAGCTACATATAGCACTTTAATCATTTCAAACTTTAATAAAATAAAAATACATGATGAAAAGGTAATATAGGGGCATAGACATTGAACTCCTGTATACATAGTTATGTAAGAGGAATGACTAAATTATGGTCGATAACAGGAACTAGCCCAGGAAAAGCTAAGTATACAGGAAAACAATGTCAATTTCCACAATACCACATCGCTTCGGTAGAATGTGCCTTTATTATAAACATGAAAAAAAGATGGAGTTGATTGTTTACATAAGCTTAATAATGGCTAATAAGTAAACAAGTAAGTGTACAACAATTTATGGATAGCTAGAAAAAGAATAATAGAGGTAGACGATAAGCAAGGAAGAAATATGGGTATACATAACAAATGATCATGTTGAATATCATAATAATAGTAACAGCAGGGATTTAGTTTCACCTTGATAATTACCAAGCAATGCATACATATAAATATGAAAACATTTGATCTTGGAAAAGGTTCATGCAACTAGCTACATATAGCACTTTAATCATGTCAATCTTTAACAAATTAAAATTACATGATGAAAAGGTAATATAGGGGCATAGACATTGAACTCCTGTATACACAGTAATGTAAGAGGAATGATTAAATTATGGTCGATAACAGGAACTAGCCCAGGAAAAGCTAATTATACAGGAAAACAATGTCAATTTCCACAATACTACATCGCTTCGGTAGTATGTGCCTTTATTATAAACATGAATAAAGTTGAATGTTTACAAAAGCTCATAATGGCAATTGAATAAACCGGTACAATGCATAATACTGGACATAATACACTGATGTAGAGAAATACACTAATACATGCAATAAATGGGAAAACCAAAGCGGTCACGATTTATATGATAAATGGGCCGTATAGGGTCAAGTTAAATTGTTAAGAGAGCAGCTCAACAGCATGATTGAGTGGACACAAAGTGATAAGTGGCTTACAATTCGTATATGATAGCTTATGATTACCGCGCATAAATCTCATTGATGGAGCAGACAAAGTCAATTGAACTGGTTTTGCCCAAAAGGCTGTATAATATTGATCTTCTCTGATCTTACGATGATGATGGAACAGAAAAAGTTTATTAAAAGAGCACAATCAGAGCGTAGTCAAGGTGATACTAACTATCAGTTACAGGCTGACTTTAGTGTGCTTAATCAATGAAAGCTTGTTAATAAAACAAATGTTACTTGACAAAAGTATTGTGGGGAATTGTGTGTGTTGGTGTATATGTATATGGGCGTGTGGGTGTTAAGATGGGTATTTATACACGTCAATGTGATTACAGTATAACGGACAAAAAAGTACCGAATAGTAATTTAACCAATGACATGCCACATTTAGTGGGTTTATGATTTGAATAATCATATAAATCATAATATGAGTTCAAGTCCAATTGCAGAAAAAAGGAGAACTGAGAAATATTTAGGACTTACAAGTTATCAAGGTCTGTTAGAGAGTTGACAGTTAGTACCTTCACTGCCATCATTTGTAAGCACAGTAATTCTCCCATCTTGTGTACAAGTACTAGAAAATATTATGTCCGAACATATGTGGGCTTATCTGTTAGATGTCCATCGTTTTAGTTAGGTTCTCGTGATAAGACAGGGGTGTTGTATTCTTTAGGGTCTTTGTCTTGGATAGAATACCTGGCTCTTTTGAGGAGGAGATGAAACTAAAGGTGAAATGAAAGGTCGTATGAATGTATAGTAGCGGATTATTTCCATTTCGTGGATATGAGGGTAGTAGTGCTGGGCCACGAGGTGTATTTGACATATGGGTTCCATATAGAGTGGCAAAACGAGGGTGCTATCAACCTGTTAAGACACTTCAACTTAAGTAATGTCTGCCTGATAGACTTTCAAAGTAGTAGCTTAAGTCTGTTAAATTGAATAAAACAAAATGGCGCATTCAAGTTCTCATAAATGCGTATCAGCCATACCCTGTCGTGTAGAAGGATATTTTGGTAAAAATGTTAACATGAGTGTTTGATAATGGACAACCACAGAAGTCAAATGACAATTCGTAATTAAAACCTAATTTGCATAAATCAAAATGGCCGCCATTTTCGTAAATTTTAAAAATAAGTTGACTTCAAATCAAGGTATAATATGATGAACTTTACACTATTGAAGTTTATAATTAACAAATGTCAAATATAACTTATAAATGAGTATGCAAGACTTGCCAATGGGTGACAACTTAAAACAAGTAAATTTGAATAAAACAAATGGCCGCCATTGAAATGGCGCCAGAATGGTTTCGGCTATGTCCAGACTCGAAGAAATATTTTAATGTTCAAAACTTTGCTAAAAATAGGGGTTTGATTAAAAACAATCAAAATGAATTCTTGGCCATCTATTTTTAATAACCTTATGCATATATCCTAATATAACCGCATTGTTACCAAAACTTTTAGCAATTAGGTTGCGTTTTAAGGGGTGGGCCAGTTTTCATCATGGAGAGTTTAAGTGTTAATCTATTGCACTTGCAATTAATATGTCTAATGTAAAGACCTTTAAAACCACCGGACAAAAAATCATAGAGTGGACCCTTCCTTGGGTTTATGGGAAATTGATCCTAGATCTGACAACCACAAAGAATACTACTACCTAACTTTATAACACTGGCACAAAAAGTATCTCGGCATGTTTTTGATCGTATTGTGCCAAAGTCAGACCATTTGAAAGTTTTCGAAATATGCATTTGTTGCCTAGGCTTTGTTCTTCATTTAACAATCGCTTGTTAAAAAAGCGTGCAGAAATGGCTGAGATAGAAAGCCAGAGAAAGACGCAAACCCCAAAAAACCAAAAGTTGAATTTTTTGGAGTTCAATGGATGCAGTGTACTGGGACACGAACACGTGATAACCATCATATTGCAAGTAGGCGTTCTCGCTCGTTCAGTCGGAAAACTTCTTGTGTAAAATCAATACACCTTATTATTGAATTGTACCACACAGTGACCTTGACAAAATCCAAAACTGCACATTTTTTTTGGAATTAGCGACAAGATTCAGACTTCACACTTGTTGAAGAGAGACGCTCCAAAGCTTTAGATGACACCCTATTACTCGAGGAAACCCCTACGTGTCAATCCGTCCAAGAACAGTGTGTGCTTTCATCTCGCAACCGTGGAGCCAAACGTCCACTAAGTAACCTTGTCTGAACACCCCTGAGCACTGCGATAACCTGTCTACCTAGGAGTTGTGGACCGCACTTTTTCTTAGAACCCACATCCAAGAAAGACGAAGAGTAAGTATGATCACGCACTAATTCTATCAACAGAGAACGTATACTCCTAGCAGGAATTGCTCCAACATTAGTGGGGAGCGAGCATGCAAGAGCGTAGCCTGCCAAGTATCTAATGTGAAGCACACTATGTCCGGACAGAGACCTTCTTCCAAACCGCCTTAAATCCAGAAGAGTTTTCTTGAGCAAAGTCTAACCTTTTGAATCAGTCTCTAAGGCGTTTAAGGGAGTGACATCTACTGGTATTGAACTGGTGAGAATCTTCCACCCGGAGCGTGACATCCCCATGGCTGATGGCGATGCTCCAACAGATTGAGAACCAGAATTGGGCCGATCTATAAGGTTTTTCCTTGCAGAATGAGGCTACCTGGAAGCCAGATCAGGACACTACCTGTGTTTGGAACAGTACCACACAATGGAACATCTCTGGTCTTCCCATTGTTGGAGCAACAATGCCCTCTATGGTAAAGATCAACCCATGGGCAAATACTTTACTCACTTAAATTCCTCCTACCCGGCTTACCATAAGATGTCTTCGTCCCACCCAACGGAGAACTTATACATTTTAGCATGAATGCCCGATCAGACATCTGTCGAAGCGTAGCGAGCATCCAAGAGCGTAGCTGTCAAGTTTCTAATGTGAAGCACCCTATTGTTTGGGCAGAGCCAGCTGCCAACCACCTTTATTCCAAGAGAGTTTCTTAAGCAAAGTCCAACCTGTTGACTCAGTCGCTAAGGAGCTTAAGAGTTTACACTGTGGAAAGAAAGACTTGCTATCAACAAGTAACATCATTGGTATTGAACGTGATAAGCATCTTCCACCTGGATCCAACTCCTCCTGACTGAATGGCGATGTTTCAACAGATTGAGACCTAGAATCAGCCGATCTAAGGTTTCTTGCAGAAGTGGGCCTCCTGGAATCATTCCAGTACACTGCCTGTGGTTGTGCAACAGAACCACAGACAATGGAACATCTCTCTGCATGAAGGGTCAGACAGTTCTCAATGGAGGAAGCTGGCCAAGTTGTTCACGTCTTTGATGGGTGATCTAGTTCACGACATGTGAACTTTTGAAGTTTGTAAACGTGGGATTTGAGGAGCTTTTAGTCCAGAGCATTGCCTTTGGCAGCAAATGCGCTGACAGAGTCACATCAATTACTGTATGCATGCCTTTGATGTACCTTGTCTTGTTTTGGGTTCCACACTTCATAAACATATTGCAGCTAATGTCATTGTTGAAGGCCAGGCTGAGGATCAGTTCAACTGATTCAAAGTTTGGTGCAGTATGGTGTTTGAGAACAACTTGCGGTACTAATTGTTTAGAGCAAAGAAAGCCAAAATTGAAGCTGGCCTGCTTCCTCCATGTGAGGACTGCCTAACCCTTCATGTAGATGGGACAAACTATATGGTGCCGTAGAAGCCTCTCCAGACACTTCAAGCCCCAATGGTCATGGATGGATTTTACGGCCTGATGGTAATTTGATCATCAGGTGGATGAATGGCAAACCTGCTGCAGACGTTGTTTTAGAGTTCTTACCCTACAATAATTGCCCAAGAGTGTGCAAGTTGTCAGACTGTGTATGTATGGCTAATGGGATGTCCTGTACAGATTTGTGCGAGGTATCGACATGTGAAAACATGAAAGGTGAGGTCATTACATTGGACAGTTCTGATGATTATGGGGACGAGGAAGAGACAGACTATTACAGGAGGCAAAATACAGAGGACTAGATGTCATATACTTATTAGACTTTTGTGCATTGATGATGTTATGTATGTTATTTATTTGGCCAAAATTCCGCGACATCTCTATTGATTGACCTACTACTGAAACACATGGTAGTACAAAGAATGGATCCGTTGAATCCTCAAATCGTTCTATATGCAAAGTAGGTGCTTTAAACTATGTATATAGACAAATTATTTTATCCCGAGCGTAATACTTAAACACTAAAACGCCCATGATTCAAAGTGGCTCCAATTCAAAACACGCAAGTACAGACAATGCTCGTTTGGCAACATGGCCGAACCATTGGGATATGCAAATTATATTTATTAAAATAGATGGCTATGACTTCTTTGGTTGTGTTTGAATCAACATCGTCCTCCTTAGCAGTTTTTGGGGTGAGTTTTTGACCTAAAATATTTCTTCTATGAAGTCAGGATTGGCGAATTTTTTACTGCAACTGGCATGCTCAATTGTCCCCTTGAAGTCTTTTGCAACACACTGATATTAATAGTGCAATATGCAATAGTTAATTGTAAACTTAAGTGTGAGATTCATCATGGGATACCTTGACCAATGCCTGTTAAGAGTCCATTATACCTCAAAATTTACGAAATGGCGGCCATTTTGGATTTCTACAACTTCGGATTTTAGTTCTGGTGGTTGTCCATTTACAACACCTTGGTTTTAGCATATTTTCATAAAAAATTTCTTCTTACAAGAAAAGACACTGGCCGGAAATATTATGACGAAATTTCAAAGGCGGCCATTTTCTTTAATGCAAATTAAGCATGCTTAGGTTCACTTCGCATCGGTATAAGATGTTTATAGTTATATTAGTACAAGACTGTAATTGCCAAACGTTAAAATGCTTGTTCATATTAATCCATTTGATACCTTGAACATTGACTGTTAAGTTCAAATAAGCTCAGAATTTATGAAAATAGGCGGCCTTTTGGATTTTGATGCAGATTAGTTTTCATTTAAATGTAGGTTGGAGTTCTGGTGGTTTGTCCATTGTCCAAACACCTCAGTTGCATTTTATAGTTCAACTAAAAGAATGCCTTCTCAAAGACAACATAATGGCTAAAACTGTGTGGAGCAATTTTCCATGACGTCCTTTTGTTTATTCAAATTAGCATTCTAACTAACTACTATGGATTTCTATCAGCAAAATTATTATAGATGATGTGTTTGAGTAGAGTTGATCCGACACTCGCTTTGCCACTCCTATGGTACCCGACCAACCTATCTGGCCCCAAGACTAATCACATAATTACCATGACTTAACACCTCGATACTGTGAAACTGACAACGTACGGCATTTAGCGAACAATTACTGATTAGTTTGATTAATGTTTTTTTTTTTTTTTTTTTTTTTTTTTTTAAGTATATTTTTGGTTTTTCATTTTAGGCCTCATTTCATCATCAATTATGAGGTAATATATACAAGGAAATTAGTACACAATATATTTTCTTGTCGATGAATCCCCATGAATATACGCGACCATTTGAGTGGGTTTAGTTATCTGATATGCTTCGGTTGCATGGTTTGTATATAAATGCCATCACATTTTTTATTTTCCACTTTATTTTGATTGTTTGGGTTTTGAGATCCGGGGCAACCATGTGATTATAGACAAGAACAAATTCATGAAAAGAAACTTGCATGAGGCATTTTTACTAAAGCAGTGAAACATTGTTGCTTCTAACCTGATTTTTTAGCTGATCACGTACAAGGCCGGATGCGTTGCTGTATTTTTATTTTTAGGGCAAGGGGTCAAAATTTCCAGAATTCAAAATGGCCAACACCAAATACCACTAAATTATGTGAAAAGAAATAAATTCGTAATTTTCTACAGTTAACAGCCCTTACAAACCTACTCTTCTACATCTACACAAATTTTTGCAACTGATATATTTAACACTTAAGTATTAACACTAAAATCTAGCCTCAAGGGGTAACATTGGACCAAATCCAAGATGGCCGCCAAAATATCATTCATAACTTAACCACTTAATTTTAAGAGGCTTACCTCCCACGTATTATGTTATTAAACATACTGTCTCTTGAAGGTTAGTAATTGGTGAGTATATTATTATCACACTCTCAGCTTAATTTAGCCCAAGGGTAAATGTTAAGCAAAATTCGAAATGGCTGCTAAATATCATAAAACCTATTGGATATCTAAACCAGGATTGTAAAAATTCACTGTCACTACCTGTTGATACAACTTTCTAGACTTATGCCAGTTAACTTTCTGGCTTTGTGTAAGGGATAAAATTTACAAAATGCCACCAAATACAACATTTATCACTCAAGAATCAAAAGGTGAGGTATAGTTTTGCAATACTAGTAAATAGTCGTGTCTGCACCAGCAAAGTACTTTTAGCAAGCCAAGACTGACAAATTCGTTACTTAATAATTTCATGTCCTCTGCTTGGCTTTAGATACAAGAAAAAGTGATGTTTAAAGTTGTTTTTAATCATGCAAAGTACAATTATAGACTAGAATGCCTGGATCTGTGCCTATATGAGTTCCTCTTCTTTCAAAGGGACTTTACAAATGCATTAAAGTGAAGGGACACTAGCTGAGCAACCTACCTTCCAAAAATGAGACGGCATGCCTCAATTTTCAGTCAACTAAGACTACCAGATACATTATGTTCTATACCTTTTGACTAAGCAAAGTGAATACGAGATCTTCTAATTTCGAAGTTGCTGACACATAACGTAAAAAAACTCATATTTTTTATCTTTAAAAACCCTCAAGAGATAACTTCTAACTTCTTCTGCATTTATTGTGTTCATCATATTTCGTAAACAATTTACAATATCACACAAGTCTTACGCTCAAAATTTCAAGTAATTTTTGAGTAGTTTTCCACAAATTTTCATGTATTACGTATCGTTTCTTTTTTTTTCCTGCAGTTGGAATAATTTGAATCTCTAATTGAAACAGTAGAAAACAGGAAAAAGTGATTTATTTCATTTATATCATTCTTTATATCAGGCGACTGTAGTATAAGAGTGTGCGCTTCCGGATAAAATTTGTGATTTTTGCACCCAAGTCTTTAAGCATTGGATAATCCATAAATAAATGGAGCACTTGCCAACCCCCTTAATGGCGCCCAGCTTGGGTTTCAAGGTATACAGGGTCAAAATTTTTAAATGTTCTGAATGTGTTAAAAAAAAGCACACATGGTGGTTGTCTGGTCACAAGGATCCAAAAAAGGGAATTTACACTACTATTGCTTATATTCCGGAGTTAATGAAGTAAAAACTGTAAACTGGGGAAAAATTCAATTTTGGTGTTTTCCAATTTACTTGTCTATTTCCTATACATTTTGTATTTTTTTTTTCAACAAAATTGAAAAAAAAAAAAAAAAAAAAAACATTTGTGGGAAAATCACGCAATACGTTAGGCAGTATTTCAAACAAAATGAAACAATCTTATTTAATAATCAAAACTAAAGATCAAATGGTGTAATATCTCCCTTTTTATCCCAAAATTTAAAGACGGTTCATGTATGCACATGAGGGTGTTTGAGTTGAACAAAAACAAAAACATCTGCTTCAAAATATCATGCAGGAAACTTGGAAGGATGAGTAACGTGATAATGTAAAAGAAATTTGCAATACCATAACTTCATTTTTTTATCAAAAAGTTTATTTACTTTTTATGAAATGGCCCCTAATTCCCATTCGTTTCTTAGATGTTCAATTTTTTTTTTCTAAAACTTACGCCAAGGAAGAGTTAATCAAGGAATATATACAAGCCCCCTTAAATATTTCAAATAATATTTTCAAAACCAATACCACAATGGCCCCATAAGCTTCGTAATTTTACAAAGTTACATTCATCGGTTTCCCTAAGTTTCATTCGTAGAGAGTACTTATTTAAAACATGACGTTGGACGCTGGGTCCATACGCCTGCTATTGCGGTCTTAATAGTCTACTGACGGCATCTTAGAAGCCCACTACCATTAGCTATTACTAAATTTTGTAGTGGTGTGTTCAGCAATTTAAAAGATACCAAATATTCGTTTAATCGAAAGGTAAGACCTTAATAATCTCTGACGTTTTAGTTAACTACTGAATTTAGGCATGCCAAGCTCTTTTTTTTTGGAGAGTGTGTTGTAAGAACAACGGACTGATCTCCTACTGACGTTTCTGGACCAATCAGTAATACTGTGGAAGGATAACTATCCCTTACTCGTCTGACGATTCCCTTCAATTCCTACGGAATATATTGGAATATGTCTGTGAGGCCTTTCCAATGTCGTTGCAAGTCATATTCGAATGATCAGACATCTAGTCTACCTTTATATTGTGCGCACAAAAGCATGACCCTAACAGCTGGCCCTACAAGTGACTATACACAAATTTAACAAGCATATATCAGTAGTCCTATGCCTCGGTCTTATTCTAAGCACCTAGAATAGATTTCATGGCATTTATATTTGAAATCGCCTCAATTAAGTCTTCCTTTCATTGGATACAGTACTCCATGTACCTGTCCTTCCTTTTTAAAATAATTTTGAATACAAAAAAAAAATCACCTTTGAGAGTATATATTTTTCCATTTTATTTACTTCAGTATTTTGGGCGCCATTTTGATTTTCCTCCATGTCGTTTAATGGGGAAAAACTTATGCTGGTACGTTATAAAATATTGCTCAGCTTCAAGAAGTAAGAAGTATAGAATTAAGTCGATAACTTTTAAAAGTAGAAATGATTAATTAAAAAAAAAATATGAAAAGTAAAAAAAATAAAAAATTTTGAATTTTGTACATTTTGACCCCGTTCACTCAAATTCAGAAAGCAACCGACCGGCATTTCGTATCAGCACAAAAAATCAGTCAGAAAAGTTGTGTGAAACGCTTCTACTAACAAATGGCCTGTACTCCTTAATTAGCCCCTTTTTTGAGAATCTCGTCTAGTCTATTAGTCTTTTATTTTATCATAACCATAAGTGACCAAGGGGGGGGGGGGGGGGGGGGTCCTGGGACCCTCCAAATTTTTTTCGGGGGCCTTGGCCGCTTTACGCGTGGGGATTTTTGCCGCCGATTTTTTTTTTTAATTGTCCTAACTTTTAACCCTTAAACCCGCGTCTACCTGAGCCTCTTTTTGTAACAAAACTCCCGAAGGGGGGGGGTGGTTACCACCCCCCTGTGATTTGCTTTCCGGAACACCTGATTCCTGTAAATTGGTACCAAAGGCTAGCTTAGAGTTTTTCTTTCCATGGGTACCAACATGTACTAAAATCTCCATTATGACTCACCATGACGTCATATGTTTGAGGAAAGTACGAAAATACCGAATATCGGGTGGAAATTGATATTCGGAACAGGAGCCGGAACATGTCAATTGCCAATTACATAAATGAATTTGGACCAAAAAGGAAGTGTTTTAGCACGCCGGGGAAAAACCCTGAAGGGGGGTGGTAACCCCCCTTCGGTAAGAACGATTGTTAAATCGCTTCTTTTCAGACCAAAAAAATTAACAATCGGCCAACCTTTAATGGTTATTAGTGAGAGTTCCCATGGAACGCCCCCCCCCCCCGGGCACTAACGGATTTCCACTGAGAATATTAAAAAAAATCAAGAACCACATCATTTTTTGCGATATAAATGTTTCACACATACATATATAGTAAAAACATTAATAGCAACTGAAAAATATTTAACCTTTATATGCTGAAAACAAACAATTTCATTGTTGACTTTCGAAAACCGTTACTTGTACAAGTCTATGGGAAAATGACGTTATTTGCAACAGCCCGTTACAAATACAGGTATTCCTAACACTTCAAGTTTTTGTAAATATAATGCAAATTTGGGGTCTTCTGGAGTAAGATATCAACATAAAATAAGTTTTCAAAATTTGATGTAAAGCGCAAGCTTCATTTGATTTTTTCGTCGTCTTTTTCCCATTTTTTGTCGTGTTTCGGAAACAATTTTTGCCCCTAATCTGCAGCCCAAATAACAAATTTAATTTTTAATATTGCTGATTTTGGTGTTGTCTCATGATCCCTTCCCATTTGGTATAAATTTCGTACAAAATTCCCAGACCCCCCCCCCCCCCTGGCAACAACGGGAGTGAAAACCCCTTGGTCCTTAAGGTTAACATCCCATTTTTCCCATGAATGGGATCTGTGCATTAACTTTGCATGGTCACAATATATTTTGCAATGGCAACAAAGGCCTAGGCTCCATATGGCCAAGGATTAACACTTAAAGGTCCATGGCCCGATCGCTAATAGCCTCATCCCCAGAAGCCCCAGATTTTACCGGAAGTGGTCAACATTTTGGTATCAGAAGAAAGCTACTATTTTTCTCATTTACCCTGTGGAATTTTAGAGCCAAAGGATGTTTGCGTTGGAAGTTATGAGCGAAAAAGTGCCCCACTTTGGTCGACCAATATTAATTTTATACAGTACTCTATGGGGCTTACAAAATCACGTTTTTAGCTCTCGCATCAAAACGGATTGAAATATCGCCGCGAAACTTTACAGATGGGGTTTTGGAGTGAAGGCCAATCTATCAAGATGAAAACTTCATATCCTTAAATCGGGCCATCCCCCTTTAAGTGACTAAGAGTAGAGTAATTCCTGCTAGGATGTATAAGGGGTTTTCACTCCCATTAGTGCCCGATGGAGGGGGGGGAGGAAACCACTTTCCCGAAGGATTCTTCTTCACGGAATTTATATCACATGTGAAGGGTCATAATACAATTCCAAATCAGAATTTAAAAATGAAATTTATTATTTCGGCTGCAAATTAGGGGCAAAACATTGTTTTCAAAACACGCGAAAATTGGGAAAAAAAGACGGAAAATTCAAACGAGCCTTGCGCTTATATCAAAATTTTTGAAAACTTATTTTATGTTGATATAAACTCCTCAAAAAAGTTTGGAATTTTTTTTCAGACATGTATTTCACATTTAATTGAAAATGTTATTACACTCTCTTGCATATCGGCAAAGCTCGGGTTATTCCTCTGTACAATGACACTAAAATCATAAGAATTGACTTCTTATGGTTGAGTGACATCTTTGATTACTGGTAGGTCTGAAAAAAAGAAGTGCCCAAATTTTCAATACATCAGTGTTAAGAGTTACATAGGGTTCACAGCGTAAGAGGATTCAAGTTTGATTGAATGGGGTCTTTGAATAGGAAAATGTCAAAAAGATGTTCATTCAGTATCTCCTCATGCCACATGGTATCAGATATGTATAGAAGGCTCGTGCCATGGGCCAAAAATTGAAGCGGACATATCCCAGAATCAAGTTTTAGCCCTGTTGGGGTAAACCTAGGCGTATCAAAAGGACAAATTTGTGCAAACTGGTTATCGGAGGTGAGACCCAGAAGCGGTGGTCCATGGGCAAACAACACCCCAGAAAGACAGGTTTATTACTCTCTGCTCTTCCAGAAATTTCAGGCAACAGTTTAGGGGGCAGTATTGACACAAGTCCAATTTGAGAGCATGTTTTGTAAATTGCTAAGACGCCAGCAATGACAGCCCTTAAGTGCATTGCAATGTGCAATGAGAGTTTAAGTCATC
The DNA here is from genome assembly GCA_023653785.1 of Ophioderma brevispina. Classification (NCBI taxonomy): domain Eukaryota; kingdom Metazoa; phylum Echinodermata; class Ophiuroidea; order Amphilepidida; family Ophiodermatidae; genus Ophioderma; species Ophioderma brevispina. The sequence continues at coordinate 15,953 of JAMKCH010001471.1, forward strand.
TCTATGTTCTGTGATATGTGGTGATTCATATAGATTAGACGCACAATAGATTTATCCCCCTCCTTTTTATTGGAATAACAGAAATATGAAAACAAAAGGGAATTCTAGCTATATTTCAATAGAAAAAATAGGCGAATTTCGGATGGTCCTATACGATCAATTAGAAATTCACATTTTTGTACCAAAGAAAAGTTCTCAGCTTAATCCTTACAAATGGGATATTGATATAAAGCTTTCTCCAGTGGCAAAATCAGAATTTTCGCATTTTTTGGACCACCTGTTATTTGAATGAAAATCCTCTGTTGCACCTTTAACCATCAGACCCAGTTAAGGTGGTGCTCGGCAACCACGTTAGCGGGAATTTAAACATGGTGCCCGGAAATTCATGTTTTCAGATGATTGCAGATTTTGTCTTCGGACGTTGGATGTAGACTTGTGAAGTTTCCCTGTCTCTTGCATTGAAAGAGTGAGAGATTTTGGTGGAGGCAGCCCTGATAACTGGGAGACAATATGTTTTTATTGAAGGCACCATGCGTTCATTTCGGGACAATATTCTAAGGCCGTTGTCATCTCTTATGTCCTCAATCTGGGACTAACATGCGGATTCCGAGACGATAATACCTGTCCGTATCGTGCAAGGCCAAGGATCATCAATGAGTAACTTGAGAATGAAACGGTTAAACAAAAACAGCAAACTCATCAAATTGGCACATTCCGTTTAACCTAATCCTCTTAATTTAAACCACCCTAAATTGAGTACAGGTACTGAAATTTGGCACTTTCTCTCTCAGACCTACCATACAGGAATGTCACTCAACCATAAGTAATCAATACTTATCATTTTGGTGTCATTGTACATAAATAACGAGCTTTTCAATTTTTTCACTATTGCAATAGGATTGAACAAATTCCAATTAAATAAGAAATACATGTCTGAAAAAAATTTCCAACTTTTTTTGAGGAGTTTATATACTAGAGAGATCCAAATTATTGCTATTATCACAGAACTTGCAGTTGTAGGTAATCCTGTATTTTTTACGGGTATTGCAAAATACACGTCATTTTTCCCATAGAGTTAGTAGTACAGTAACTGCTTCAGCCACGGTTCACAGAGATTGTTTTTTTTCCGACACTAAAGGGTAATTATTGGTAATGTTACTAATCATTGTTATGTATGTGTGCACATCGCAATACTGGCTCTTTTTTCTTTGATTTTTTTTAAACTATTCCGTGCCGACTTCTGTTAGTGTCCGAGGGGACAAATTAACTTATTAGCCGATTTTATTATTTATTTATTTATTATTTATTTATTTATTTATTTAGTTATTTATTTATTTATTTATTTATTTATTTATTATTTATTTATTGTATGAAAAAGAAGCGTATTTAAAAGAAAGATAATTAAAAAAAAAAAAACAAAAAAAAACGAAACAATCCCACGCGTAAATTAACTGCCAGAACGAAGGAAATGTGGGCGTCCATAGACCCCCCCCCCCCCCCCCCCCCCCCCCCCCCCGGTCACATAAGCGTTAAACCCTCCACCAATATCCATTGGAATATGCAAGAACTCTCACTTAATTTGAAATCTACTATAGTATGTATGCTTACCCGTATGATGTTATACCCGGGACAAAGAATTCGCTCGTTAGCATGATTAAGTTTACTGAATTGGCCTGATTTGTCTTTGTCTGGAATTTTACGAACCCAGTGTCCAAATAGGTAACAATTAGGTTGCATATAATGTAGTGCTGGGAAAAATGTTCACTACATACATCATAGTCAGAAGGAATTATGGTGAGTAAAACAAACCTACAAATATATGCGCTAAAAGACCACTTTTAAACAAATGCACACGGTCTCTGAAAAAAAACCTTTCTTTTTGTCCCTTAGTCTTATGACTTTCCTCTAAAATTACCCGTTAACACACTTAATGAGTACAAGCAAAATAAACTTTGTCAACTATCGCATAATCCTTCTTAATATAATTACCTAAACAAGTTGTTTTCAAGTCTAATTAACTCGTTCTTGCTACCTTCTTCTTCTTCTTGCGTATGAGGCAGAAGCTAAATGAATTGGAGTTGGTGGAGCCAGCTCACCGTTGACTGGATGGGGTTTGAAAAGTCTATATCCACCGGTGACGAAAGGTAGGGCACTCATTGAGAATGTGATCTGTAGTCTGTGATGGAGAGCCACACCTGCAGACTGGAGATGGTCGCAGCCACCATACATACCGCTGTTGAATACTGTTCAGGGTGACCCATTATTCCTTACTTGGACGGTTGCTACCAGGTGGAGTTCGGTTATGGGTGTGATATGAATTGGTCTGGTCTTGGTTATCTAGCCAGGCAGCCTTCTTCTGTAGGATGTTGAACGGGGAACTAGATAGTTTCTAAGCGCGTGTCGACCGAAAGGTCGACGAGAGCCAAGTCATGTCTCTGTTTGCCGAGGTTGTGTGATTCTTTGACAATATTATGCAACGGATGCTGGTTGTCCACAGAGCCTTGTTAACCATTTTTAGTGTGATGTTCTCTCCGAACACTGATCATGCTAATGTCCTAAAAGCACTGGAGAAACTCAATGGATTTGGAACGTAGGCAGTCACTTAATGTTCCCATGGTCTCTTGAGTATTGTGGTTCAGCTTCTTTGTGTGAGAGCTATTGCCCCATGGTGGGGCGCCATACTCAGCAGCGCTCTAGACCAGGGCCATGACGATGGTGCCGTGGGTGAATGTCCATGGCACCCCGAAGATCCAGCAAGTCACACAGTAGGTTATCTAAGCGGATACTTTTGCAACGTACTTTACACTCGAGATGTTGCCGATATGTAAGCTGCCGGTCAATCTTCACTTCCCAGATAGGTTGGGGTAGATGCAGCGCGCTCCATTGCATTGATTTGAAGCTGGCAGCTGGTCTCCGGACATAGGTGGCTTTCCCATTAGATACTTGGCAGCTAACGCCTCGTGCATGGCGAGCTCCGTTGTCGAAAGACTCTGTGCTAAGCCGGCGGAGACATTTACAGGATTTCACAGTGCTCCATGGATGCTTAGGTTTTTCAGAGCAGGGTTACTTTAAGCTGGTTCGGTATTGAACCGATTGAACCGGAGATGTTGGACAGTAGAGTGTCAAGCCGCTCCCTTGGGGTCGGCTGTGCTTGATCCTAACGCATCGGTCGGCTTTTTTCCGCTGTGGGGACATGTGAGAATAAGCACATGTGTGTGCGTGCGCTCAGAAGCACCCTCTGCTACTGGACGAAGTTTGTTGTCAGCTGCTCAGTGTGTGCCAATGTTGCCAAAGCCTATACTGCTTTTTCTTCTTGAATTGTGAGCAATACCGGTTTCCATTTCGAGTGAAGGTGTTGAAATCAGGGTTCGCCACTATATACCTCCACCACTATACAGATTCTTCTTGGGCTTCTTTCTTACTTCACTTTTGTGCCATTTAAAAGCAGTTGGTGTGCAACTTGGTTTGGTGTAACATTTGGCTGCTGGTGGCGGTTCCGTTTGATCCCTCGAAGCTTTCGGATGATAGACCGTGCTTTCTTGCTGTTATATCAGTAGATTCAATTAATTATGTCATGTTTTGATCTTTGCCTGGATATCCTCTCACGACTCTCACACCTTTAGTGCAGCTTTTTTTTAGCTTGACCAAAGTATCACTTCAAATATTTTACATGTATAACTTTTTGATATTCTTTAGGACATTCCTTGGAAAATCCTGCTGCATATTCCGTCCTACAGCCTCTGGGTATGAATCGTCTCCGGGTAGTCCCTTGTTCACTAGTTGGGGCAAATTTGGGTCATAGTTATGGGGATTTGGAGCAATCCTCTGCACAATCTAATCCAAATTCAGTGAATCCTTGGGTGAGTCCTCTTTCCGATATATTAATCGACGCTTAAAGGCACTTTGTTGGTCTTACTGGCAGCGTTTCGACGGGATACTGATTGGTCGATTTGAGTTAGTGGAACAAAATCCAGAACAATCTTGCTGCAACAGGTTAAAGATGTGTTTTCTATAAATAATACTAGATCAGGGTAACCCTCTCCAACGGGCCCATCAAATGATTGGCGGAAGCTTAGGGTGTGGAGGAGACTGTAGATGTTGACATGGCTAAACCATTCTTCCACAGCTTTTTATTGTAGCCCATGGGTACTATGTCGGTTGAAATTGCTAATGAAGAATGAGTTTGGTGAATTTCCCGAGATTGAATTGAACGTGCTTGAAATAACAGAAGAGGTTTGTAAGACTTATGTCACTATTGGACAGAGCTGAGCTGAATGATGAGACTTTTGATGTTTTGTCAGCAGACATTGAGGCTTGCTTCTACAATGGTGGCTTTTTTCACATTACATCCCCCTTTCATACGTCATGTAATCTCTCGAAGGTAGGATCATTCCTGGTACACAGTAGCAATGATTTTACTTTTACATTAGATAACCAGGTAAATGAAGCTATAGTCAAGGCAGGCCTTAAAGGCCTGCACTGGCCCTCTAGTCGTGATATTGGACTACTTGTGAAATGATGTATGGAAGAACGTTTTGGGGTGTAAGAATTTGGCTCCTCTGGCTAGCAGTTACTGACAGGGAGTGAGCACAGACGATTCTCTACATGTACTAGTCCACTTGTAAATTTCATAGAAACCCCTAAATAATCACAATTGTTTGCCAACCGCCAATACCACAGGGAATTCATGGTCACTGATGGTTTGTATGCAAACATATGGGAAGTGTGCTAGCATGGAGCACCAAATACCACCACATACCACGCCGGTAGCACAGCGTAGTATTTGGTGCTGTTTTTTTTTTTTTTTGTGTGTTAGGGTTTTATGTTGTCACAAAAAAACTCCGGTTGACGACCGGGCCGCTTTATCATGTTTGAAGGTCCGCTTTGTCATGTTGAAGGTCCCCTTGTTTGTCATGTCAGAATTTTCCGCTTGTTTAAAAGCTGTTGTTTTTAAGTGTTGTGGGTTGTGGTTGTTGGTGTATTATTAATCGGTTAATGACTGGGTCCATAGTACTGCATAAGCACTAAAAAAAAAGTTACTACTTTTATTCTCTGGTTTGTCACGTCACGTCTCCCCCACCCCCCCCCCGCCTATTCAAATTTTGTAGGCGACGGTAAAACAAATTGGGGCACCGGCGAGCGCAGCGAGTCCGAAAAAAAAAAAAAAAAAAAAAATAAAAAAAAAAAAATTGTCGAAAAAAGGTCCCTTCTGGCAAATCCGCACCCCCCCCCCCCCCCAAATACATCCTGGGCTTCGGACCTGTTGACGCAGGGTTAAATATGCTGTACCAAAAGTGAGCCACAGATATATTCTGATCCGTTCTTTCTGAAATATATAAGATTGGCTTATCCTATTATGATCAAATGGGACTTATGTTAATCCAGTGTATGATATTTTTTTGAAACGACTGTAAATTTCGATTTCATCTGCGGGGAACTTTTTATTCCTTAACACAAAATCTCCTGCGTGGATTACGGGCCACGTTTTGTCATCCTCTCCCAGGTGTACGTTGTCCGCTATTTACCGAACTATAAAATCGTTGAATGTGTGCAGAATATGTTTTCTTTCCATTATCTCAAATACAGTCTGTATCGAAATGATTAATACAGCTCTCCCCCACGATTTTTGAAAAGATATTTATTGCTCACACTAGTGATGTTTGGGCTACATTAAATAAATGCCCATTTTTTTTTATTTAAAGAAACCATCCATCCTTTTTATTTATACACCTCATCATGATGTATATACACTTTAATCATGCTGAATATGTCCCTCCCTATATAGGGGACCAAGTTGATCGTATCTGCAGAAGGCGATACAGCGTAATAGATCTCACTGGGTCAATACCGATGGGGCTATCTAAAGGTGACCCGCTTTTTTACCATTATTTTTGGTACGTGATCATTAGAAAAGTTTATTATAGGGTTTTCTTTCCCAGTTAATTTTCTAATTGATTTTAATAAATAGACTTGGAATTCGTCCTAAAAATGTGATTCGCGAGAAACGCAAAACCAATTTAATTTTTCGACTAAACTGACTGTCCTTGGTTGTCATATATTTCAACATTATGCATTGATTTCGTCCAAGTGCTCGTCGAATTCGTCCGTCAAATACAACACGGTGCGAACGCAGATATAGTCCGGCGGGGAACTAAGTCCGGGCTCCATAGCGCTACGAACTAAAGCGTGAAACTAATGTGTGAAGAGTCAAACTGAACGATTTTGCCTATTATTAACCATTGTTCCCGGACTATGGTACGCCGGACAATAATTACTTCTACAAGGGTCAATAAACAGGTGTGTGACTGAGTGTCTTACAACCATCTGTACCTATGTGCTATGTGTTCCCAAATGGCCTCGTACAAGTCACGATTTATTTCGTATATGTTGCTATGGTAGTAGGACACTCTCTAATGGGACACTCAGTTCTTACACCGGCCACGGTATTAGAAAAAAGGCAAATTTCGTCGTTTTTCTTTGATATTCATTATCGTTTCTTTCCATTTAGTCACGGTGTAGGGGCCTCATTTTTCAAACACTTATATGTGGTTTTCTTTGGGGATGGTTCTGAAATGTTTTGTCCTCCAGTACTTAAATAGTGGTCAGTAAAAATATTAATTAATGAAAAACGTAATTCAGAATATTTTTCCTGTTTAGGTATTTAAGATTCATGTAATTTTAAAAAAATAATAATTCCATATAAAAATCGTTAATCCTATCGCTTAGCGATCACGTGATTTTACAGTATCTCCATCACCGCCCACTCTACAAAAATATGACATTTAAAAAAACTGACATTTGGTCAGTATAGGTAGATTGGACTTTTAGAACACCTATTAACACCTTATTCAGCAACTGATGTGGAAACGAGCCGTGTATTGCGTTCCTCTTTTTTCCAAATTGTGTTCATTATATTAGCCCATGCAGGGTATGGTATAAATTCGTTGCAAAAATTTTATTTCGCGGAAGAAGGGGGTACATGGGGGGGGGGGCCTCCTTGGCCACCAACGGACGTAGAAATACAATGAACATAATAAACAGATAACAATTATTTGGCAAAATTCAGCTATTGGAGAAAAATTGCGTTTAAAATCTTCAAAATTGTTTATGTTTGCGCCCTCCCACACGAATTTCACTCCCACAAGAAATCCTTGCTCCCCCGCCCCCCCCCCCCCAACAAAAAGTCTGGTGCCGCCACTGGGGACCTAGACACAGTTGCATTAGTAGCATAGGAAACTTTGTCACAACTAGGTCCCTTGGCCCGTTTTACTACCCCAGCTAGGGCAATTAGTTTGGTGACAAAACTTACTAATGCTACAGATCACGTCTGATAAGGTTCCGCGCTGATCCTTACAACCTCAAAATTGGTATCCCCGCCGCAAACTGCGAAAGTCGAGAACCGGTGTGAAAGCAGAATATAGTCCGGTAGGAGCCATAGTCCGGGGCTCCAACGACGACTAAACGGAATAAAGCGTGAAACTAATGTTTGCGTAAAGAGTCAGCTGAAACGATTGCCCTATGTTCACCATTGTTCCCGGACTATGAGTAACGCCGGACATGTTTACTTCTCCACCGGTGGTATAATCAATTACTCACATCCGACTACAACGTAAGAATAGGGCACTCAATTCAATTGAGTCCTTTACGCAACATTAGTTTCACGCTTTACTCGTTATTGTCTATGGAGCCCGGACTATGGCTCCTCCGGACTATGCTTTCACACCGGCAATTCCACTTGATACGAAACTTAAAAAAAAGGTCACATTAACTGGTATGATTCTGTGACTGCTGTGACAACTCTGAAATTATATTATGACACTGCTTGATATGAACCACAATCTATATGAACTTCTAAAATGGTTGGCACTGGTTTGCAAAAAACAAAGTGACTAAAATGAAGCTCACAATGGCCAAAAGAGGGAGGTAGGGACTGCATGGTTTCATAAAAAATTGTCGATTCTGTGATCAGGAAAAATGATGTACATGATCGGTGGCAAGAATGACAACTGGTCATTGTGATGATAGTTTGTGAAGCGTTTAATACACCTGAGTATATGCTGTACAACTTTAACCCCTGAAGGGACCACCCCCCTTCAGGTTTTTCCCCGGCTTGCTAAAACCCCTTTTTGGGGGTTCCAAATTATTTAATGTAATTGACAATTGACATCTTGCGCTCCTTTTCATCCAAAAACAAACATCCACCGGGGTATAGGTAAGATACAAGGTGATCCCAAAGTGATGGATGGGGGGGGGGGGGGGCTTGGGTGGCAACCACCCCCCCCCCTTCGGAAGAGAAGTACTACATGCCTAAACACAACACAGGAACATCACATACACTTGATTTAGTTACCAATAGATAGCTATGGTCCTCCTCTTTCCATTGATACCAAAATGAGTACCAACATGCCTAGCATACTTCACACTGACTGATCATAAAGTTCGCATGTCAGCAAAACTGCCAATTTCCATAGACACACACAGTGAAAATTCAATTTTTCGCCAAAAAGTTAGGAAAATCAGATTTTCATGCGGTTTTTCGACTCTACTTAATGGGAATTTATTACTTTTGTAATAAGGTGACGTCATAATGGGGATGTTGGTACTTATTTTGGTACCAATGGAAAGAAGGAAATCTAAGCTATCCGGGTAACAAAAATTTATCAGGAATGGTGTGGTGTTCAGTAACCAAAATCACAGGGGGGGGGTGGTAACCACCCCCCCCCCCCTCAGGAGTTTTTGTTACAAACAATGGCCCAGGTATACGAGGTTATAGTCTAGGCGAGGGGGGCAGAAAACAGCAACTAATGCTCAGAAAATGATAAAAGCATAAGACTTGGCCAATTATTCTTCACCCCATACTGATCATTTTCAGGGGTGGAGCCAAATATACAACACTTTCTTTAGCAACGGTTGCTAGGTAACAAATTACCCTAGCAACAGGCAGCTGGGTATACCACCACATCCTTTGTTACTACCCCAGAACTAAACCAAATAAACTTTGTAACTTCTCTAGATGACCCCACACAATCTGGATGTTGCCATTTTTTTAAATGGCAGATTCAAGATGGCGACTTAGATGCTATTTTTGTATAGCTGTATGGAATGAATATTCCTGATCAAAAGTATGCCATGTGCTCATTTCGTGTCATTCACATATGTTTCAATTCAAGATGGCGATCCAACAATGCCACCAAAATAGGGTTTTCCCTTAATAACTACAGCAACACATGCATTTTCAAATAATAATACATTATAATGAAATGAATGTTGCAATCTTATAACAAAAGATGCAAACATCAACCAAAAGATTGACAATCAAAAATAAAGATAGGACATTTTAGCATTGCATTGGTGGATGGTAGAATGTCTGTTTCTGTTATCAGAATAGCATGGTATGACGGCAGACCTGTAGGCTTTATTCACTTTCAGGTTGTCAAGTACTTTACTTTTCTTTGTCCTTTCAAAGGTGCTATAGAATGGGTGAAAGCACGGTCGGTATCATCACTCGAATTACCCTCCTCGGCCGAACATTTCTGGAACAAGGACAACTTGTACCATGAATGGAACCAGTGGATGTAGCTGAGCTTGGATGGTGGTCATATTGTCTGCCGCTGCACTGATAAATGGACCTTTCTGGGAGTACAGACCTGTCGCAATCTTGTAATAATACTCGCATATACGTTATTTCATAAATAATTAATTATATCCATTGTACGATCATATGAGGTTGTCACATCAAGAGCAGAAGCCTATCAACCAACTCTTTCCCATAGTCCCCCCGGTGCCTTTTAATGCAGTTGAAACAAGTAGCTGAGTAATGTTGAGCACTGGTTGGCTAAGGTACGTGTTTGATCTTTAAAATTTGACCCACTTGACTGCTCTGGTCAAGCAGTCAAACCTTGAGAATGACACCTGTGTAAAAAGTCATGTCGGATCCCATCAGCAATATGACTCTCGGCTTCTCTCGATCAATCTCATATCCTTGTCGCAGGACAGCGCCTATGGCATCCTCATATGAACATAGCTCTTTTCCTTCTCAACATTCATACCTGAGAGATGCATGAGGATCCGGGCCTTTTGGTACGTACAAGTAACAACAACAACCTAATCCAGCCGCTCTGTTGATGCTGGTAAGATCAGCAAGCCTGAACACATGTCTTCATCTAGGATATCAGCTCAGCTAATGCAACGCCTTTGCATGTTTGTTCAATAAGGTTCCTCCCTCCTCTTGGACCATTCCACGTGTTCTGTTGTACAGGTTGTACATCTTGTGTGATATTTTGCTTCAGTGGCAGCAATTAAGGTCTCCTGCACTTATTTCCGTTAGAAAGCCCGCCTGGAGTTCATGTGCACATTTCTGCACACGAAAATCTACTTGAAATATATGGAGACTCTTTGGTTTCCGGTTTGGAACCCCCAAAAAAGCACCACAGGCATTATCAGCTGAATATACTGTATCGGCCTACAAGTATTAGATGGTAGGGCGAGCTACCAAATTATACAGTTTCGTAGTCCCTGTTTAGGGCACTTACATGGCAACCAATTCTAAAAGAAAGCAAATGTATATCTAATTTCATAATATATTGTTCTCCTGCTTCTAACTGCGCATTAACGACTAACGAGCAATTTGAATTTGAATTGGTCTAAAAAAATCCCCATGTTATTGTATAGGCAATATCTGAAACTCCAACAAGCGAGGGCGCTATTTCCTATGTATCTCATTGCAAAATATTGTGTTTTTAAAGGGTTCAATGAACACACAATTAGTGTTTTCAAATGTGGCAAAAAGCTTTAGTTTCAACTGTATTAATCAAATCATTAATAAAGAGTATAAACGAATCATATACAGCGCCGGGAAAAAGCCGGGGGGGGGAGGCTACTTCCATTAAGGGGTGAGAGTACCAGGCCTGGAGGTCACATGCCCCAGAGATCCACAAGTTGCAACATCACTGTTCACAATCACCCAAAGATCCCATGTTTTTGAGAAATTGTTGTTCTGTCACCCCAAGAACCCTTAGTTTTCAGAAGAAAAATAAGCAGTTTCTTATATGTAAGGATCCCAGCTGGGAGGCCCCTCACGTCCACATACCTTAGGCCCACACCTTTCGTGTTGCCCATTTAAAATTGCGGGTCTTTGTGAGACCCACTGTTAAGATTTTCAGGTCTTAGAATGGGGCTAGGCCAACATTCATCAAAATTTAGGTTATCATATCAAAAGTGCAGATTCTCAAATTGGGGGTCTTTGGGGGACAATTTTTGTAAATACAATCCATGTAAATACATGGGTTGTTATTTTGTTAAAAGTCGGAAGCCTTTGGCCATAGCCAGTCTTGGTAAATATTGGCTATGGGGCATAAGACTGCATACCTCCCATAATAGGACTTTACCCTGCCCCGGGTAGGGTTTGTATGGTCCTCAAGGTCCATGACTCGACTGTTTGAATTTGTACGCGGTTGCTATGAAAAATGTGTTTTCCTACAACCGTTGCTATACTATAGAGAGATAATTTTGGCTCCACCCCTGAAAATGTTAGAATGTTGTTTTGAACATTTGTGCCAAGTTTTCAATGTCTTTTATCATATCTGAACATTATTTTCACACCTCGCCTGGACTATAAGCCTCGTCTTACCACTTAGCAAGGGGGGGGGGGGTTACCATCCCCCTAGTGAACTTTCGCTCCGGTGCACTAAAATGCCAAAATTTTCATAAAAAGCTTCTTGGTAATCATTCTCTCATCCTTTCTGGTCATTTTAGCTGAAAAAAAAAATGTGAACGTAGCAACCTTCACCGCGGGGTTTGATATGCCGTAAAAATCGAAGGTGTTTGTATGTGTGGTGTGTTGGGGGGGGGGGGGGGGCGGGGGGGGGGTCCACCCACGGGTATTTTGGGTACATTTCTGAAAATATTATGCAGCCGTAAGCTCTAAAACCTATGTTTATGTACACTATAATCAATTGACATCGTTTAGGCTGAAACCGCAAATCCGATATACCGTTTTAGGGCAAAATTGGACTATTCGCCCAATTCCTGTGGAAATGCCAATTTGCCGACTCGCGGATTTGATACGTCCATTGTGATGCCATACGAGGTATGTTGGTACTTATTTTGGTATCAATGGAAAGAGGAGAACCATAAAAAAAACAGCTCTTACAAAGTCCACTGTTACGGGTTCATATCATAAGCCTTGGTGCTTTCTAACTAATTCTCGGGGGTGTTGGTACCCCCCCCCCCCCCCTTGGGAAACCGTATTACAAAACAAGGCTTGTTAGATGAAGTTATGCATGATTTCAGCAGAGATGTGGGTCTGCCCCTAAAATAAAGTAAAGACTCATATTCCTGGTATAATGTCTTTTCATTCGAACCCATATGTAAGGCCCGACTCAGAGATTTCCTGAGGAGGCGCCCTCATTTCCAAAAAAATCGTGTTTTTTTGCAGTACATAATGCTTGTCCTATACTAATCACTGTGTGAAATTGCTAGGCTTAAATCGAATTCCTTCATATAGAAAATCACAACTTTGTTAGAAAATTCCGGATCCGGATTTTTGTTATACACAGTATCCTTGGGCGTAATACTTCACATATGTTTACTGCATCAAACGAAAATCCGTTCATCTCAAATTTCGGAATTGTGCATTTTAGGCTACTATCTTTAGTTCTAGTTCACTATTTTTCATTATTACACAAAAAATATTTCGAATCTCTGAGTCACTTTAATATACTTTGCATCAGTTTCACAGCCCCGCCCCCCCCCTATTATTATAGGCTACTTGCATACAGAATCTGTGTTGGAAGTTGACAGAAATCAGCCCGCTGATCTCTGTTCAGTGTATCAAAGGCTATCTACCCTAGTTAAACAAAAATAGAATTGGGGATTTTAAAATGGGACCCGTGCTCCCGGTTAATTGTATTGGTTACACACTGTTGAAGGCAGGAATCTCCAGTCTCAGAATTTAGGATCCCTGAATTTCAATCAAACATGGCCAAAGCTCAAGACAATACACGGAGTCCACTAATCCTCCAGAGGATCCTAGGTGGCCGAACACATTGTCACACAAAGGTAGCATATTTTATGATTGGTACTTTATGTCCCAATGGTAACTCAAAGTCACACCAGGCTCGGAGTGTGAGTCTGATGGACTTTTCTTGAGCCTCGCGGGCCGGGTTGGTGCATTCGGCATGCTGCCACTCGCACTGTGCCACTGTACCCATGCATGCATGGCAACAAACGACTTCGGATGAATTTAGTATTCTGCCACACTTAAAATTCGGCAGGCTTTAACATGCGGTATTCCGTTTACGTTGCCGAATTCGTAGCCTGTGGCAGAATACTAAATTTTTTCCCGAACTTCTTTACAACATCATTACACCACATTAACCTTGGTTGGGTCACTGTATAGCGCTATTACACAAAGCACAGAAAGCTTGCACCGAGTGCAATTATCCATTACATTTCATTCCCATTTTGCTCATAATAAGCACTTTAGTACAATTTGTGTTGCAATAGTTCAAAGTACATATACTTCTCGATGTCAGTGTTTTAGTTTCTGACATCGTCTTGAATTGCTACTGCCATTGACTGAATGCAAAGCAAACCCCACTTCTTCAAAACTTTCCCATTCATTACATCGTTCCATTATACCGATTTTTCCTAGTTTCGACCGTTCGTGTTTTACATTCAATTCAGGACTTACGGCAACCTCTTGTCCACGTGCATCGATTTCCCCTGATTTTACATGCACGACCCCGTGCAGTAATTGGGTGTAATAGATCACACGACATGAACTATGTATGGTGCAGCTGCAGGTGGTTGACGTTCGTAATTAGCACGACTTCCCTCGTTTTGTTGTGTTTGAGGATTCTTTTGCGTGTGTATCATTGTATGCAATGGATAGCGGTGCCCGGCGGCAAACCTAGACTCTTTATAAATATTGTTGATTGTCCAGTAAAAGTGTGTTCGTGCATGGTACTACCAACAACACCAACAGTCTCAGTATGACTGTACTGCAATTTATAGTTGTGGCTACGGCGGTCCGGAAAGTGTGTAGTCTGTTTGTTTTGCGTCCTTTTTGAGACCCTGTCGTGATTTGAACCGTGCTGATTTAAAAAATGGTCTTCTTCATGTGCAAAATGAAAATGCTTTTGAAATTTGGGCTTGAAACAAATTTTGTAAACACGGCAGGGCCTCAATTATTCACTCCTTCATATTATGTAATCTTTAAGTTAGTAACTATAGTATCAGGGCGTCCTGCACAATAACGAGCTTTGCTCTTTAGCAGGCGTCCTACCATCTGTAATGATTGGGTTTTTTTCTCTCTTTCTGTCTTTGTAAATAATGATTTGATGGTGAATAAATGAATAAAAGACTGCGAAAGATATTATCTAAATTAGTAAGTACTGCGCAAGAGATGGGGGCATTTCGTGATCAACAACCTCGTCCACCCGACTTACCTGAAAAAAAGTTGAGATTTTTATATCATCTGAACCCTTAGCCTTAGTAATCCATGTGTACCAAATATTACGTGAAAATTTGGTTGTATTTGTAAGAAATTCGCAATTATGTATTTTCTTTCCAAAGTGATAGGCGGACAAATTACAGCACAGTACCGTGGGAAACAAAAAGAATTGCTCATAACAAAAAAGCGCAAGATCGAAATCAACTCAAATTTTGTGAATAAGCTTTTCTTAAGGATATCTAGCGAACCATGAATAAAACTGAAGTTGCTGAAGGTGCAGCTCCTTAGTCCCAATAATTGTGACTACACATTTGACATTTATTTTAACATTGGTCATTATCATATCACTGAATGTGTAGTCACAAAAGATTATGTGTAAGGTTAGCCATTTTTTTTTATTATCACCTCCTCTCCAATCAGTTTCAAGCAGCATGCAACCAAAATGGTGTATCATCAAGGGGCCAAAGCCAAAAATGGTCATCACCAAACCTAAAAATCCAAGTCTGCTATTGAAGTAAATTACACCCATGGCTACAAAGGGTGCTAACTGAAGCCTATGAAACAAACAAAAAACATTGCGATTACATGCATCGTTATTGAAATAAAGGCAACTAAAGATAAAATGGCGCCATCTTAGTGCGACGGGACGGAATTTGGAAACATTGATAGATCTTAATACTAAAAAGAGATAACAAATTTCTGTTTTTTGCATTTTAATATTTCTTTGATCACACAAATCAAACATTAAATTAAAAAAATTCTCAAAAGTGTTTTTAAAAGTAGGAAAAAAACAGAATAAAAGAGTAAAATTCCGTCCCGTTGCATTTTTGAGGCGTTTTTTTTTTTTTTTTTTTTTATTTTTTGAGGGCTAAAAAATATTAAAATTGAATGAAACTTTCCAAACCAGACATTGTCTTTTGAAATTTTCAGAGGAGCATTAAAAAGCTCATCTTGGCTCCTTGAGGCGAGCTGCAGAAGAGCTTTTTAAAAGCTCCCAAATTCTGGCTGGAGACGAGCTTTTACAAAGCATAGCAAGCAGGACCGGCAACTGAGTTGGGACCAGAAGCAGTTAAAGCTCATGCATTTTCAATTCAGGTGTAGCAGTAAGCACTGTTAATTACTGCAATCAAGTTAGTAACAAGTAGTTACATACATAGACTGTCACTCAAGATTTAATCAATTACCATGATGTAAGAAAAAGATGTTATCATTCAAGTGAATCAATTTTCAAAGAATAAAATAAGATACAAATATTAAAAAAATCAAAAAAGGTGGAAAGTTTTTTTTTTTTTCATTTTGAAAGGAGCTCTCTTAGTCTAGACTAGGAAGTAAACTGGCAGCACGACAGTCCAAACTATCAGTAACAATGTAGAACCTAATCGGCAACGAGTCAGTCATATTAGTCAGAATTATCTTAAAACTAATTGGGAGTAAGCTCACATTTTCATTAATAATGGCGACTCACGATGCTTGATAACGTATCCATCAACGTGTGTCATTGTCAAGTATGTTCTTACAAGTTGTAATCGGGCGACACCTTTCCCCGGCACCTTTCATTTCTTTGAACATGTTCCGTACATAGTTTACAGAACAATTTTACCACAAAGGTGGTACCTTCTATCGTTTCTTTCTTCATGTCGAAAATATTATCTAAATTATATTTCCGTAATGGGCCAAATCCAAAACCGGTCAACCAAGTACCTTAAAATTAAACTTGCTAAGAGGAATAAAATTCCATTATGGTTCAAGAGCATACACTTTGAGGCAAATAAATTCAATTTTTTTTCCAATGTGCCTTCTCAAATATTCCAAAATGGCGGAAAAAGATCAAAATGACGTCTTCTGAGTGCGACGGATGGAATTGTTACAAAGAGGTACAATTATTTATGATGAAGGATGATTTGAATTTTTACTTTTGTATGTTAGTGGTTGCATGACTAGTCATCCATAAACTTTTAACAAAATTCTAAAATGTGTTTCTAAATTAAGAAAAAACTTCAAAAACAGCGTGTCAATTCCGTCCGTCGCATTTTTCGGAAGAATCAATTATTTTTCAAAAAGTATAAATATCACATTACATTTTATTTACTAAAAACTATCAGTTTTTAGGGTGATAAACCCTTCCATCAAAAATTGGAAAAATTTAATTATATGCAGAAGGTACTATAACATGATGCCATTTTTGCGACGGACGGGAAAAAAATGCGACGGACGGATTTTCAAGGTCAAATGTGTCACAAAAAGCTCAAAATTTTGAGCCAGAACATTTTTTATTTTTTTATTTATTATAAATGATGTAATAAAGGTGATTATGATGGAAAAATATAAATTGTGCAACTTAAAAAATTTTGAAAAAAATTCCGTCCGTCGCACTTCCGTCTATTGCAAAATAGTGCAAAAAAACGATGTTTAAAAAATAAGATAAAAAGGTGTGCTATGTTAATTTTTTTATTTTAATTATTCTTTACATGCATAATCAACTTGTTAACAAAAATATTGATGGATTAACAACATCAGAATTCCAGCACAACAGCATGAAAAATTGTTCCTTGTACTTGTATCTAATCGCTTTTGATGAGATTTCAAGTTAGCAGAATAAGAGATCTAAGGTAAGAGGTAAGAGATCTAACTCAACATTTATACTGATAATGGAATCAAGCTCCCCTTAATTTTGACAATAATGACACAAGTGTTCAGAAGTTTTGGAAACCCACTTTTTGTCAATTCCGTCCGTCGCAATCATAAACTGTGTTGCCGTAGCAACATACTTGAACTTGACCACTTGATTTTGTTTTCATATTAAAGTATGCAAGTTACTTATTCAATTCATGCAATTATTATGCCTAGGTTCAAGTAGGGGAATAGATACAAACAAAAATAACAGTCAAATTCCGTCCGTCGCAGAAACAGAGGTTTTGGATTTGGCCCTAATGTTTGTAAGACCCCTCAACTTCTTTCGGCGCCGCGCCATCGTAGCTATCAAAACTCGGCTCAAGGCTCAATCAAAACAAAACCACGTGCGATGCGAAGGCTTTAAATTTACGATGTTTACTTCATGCATTATTTACACATAGTCCGTGTTCATAGTCCGTGTTCACACTATCTGAAAATTGCGTGTAACTGGTAAAGCATAGCGTTCCGTGAACATTTATCATTAAATATTGCCAAATGAAGTATTTTGCTGGGTTGCCGGCTCAAATACGAAGGTAGAAAACTCGCAGCCGGCTTTTAACAAGATGCGCGATAAATCGCTCGGACTCAAAGCATTTTAGATGCGCGACTGCGCGCGATCGCGCGCGCCTCAAAAGACAATGTCTGCCAAACTATCAATTATTGTTGCAACTGTCATGTTAACAAACAATAAAATCATTTCCAATATTTCTCCAAACTATAGCAGTGTGTCCTTTTCATGACGGGATGGAATAAAGTGCGACGGGACGGAAATTTGCCTAATGAACATACAGAAAAATTACGCTTGCTGCTATTTATGAAAACTTTTTTAATTATCAAACATAATTCATGGTCCTTCTGTTTGTACTAATTAGCAATAAAATGCTTTGAAAACTTGATAACAAAATTACCAGTATCATTTATAAGAAAATGATTACTAAACCATGGTTTAAATTCAGTATATTGTCTAATTCAGTCACGTACATGTACGTACATGTATCCAGCTTGAGATTTACTATCATACCCTGAGGGAAGTTGTTTCTACCTTCAGCCTTCAGGGCACGTTATAACCACTATCTAAAAATGGAATAGCCCATTTCACACTGATTTTGGGTGATAAGTTCAAAATGTTCACATGTGGGTGAATATCCAAATGCAATGCTACATCCTTTATTATTTGTATTATTTTCATGACTATTTTTTAAACTAGTCTTGTTCTTTAAGTTTAACTTGTTTGTTAATAAATTCCCAAGTAATGATTGTTATTTTAAATGTAGAAGTTGTAATAATGCAAGGATGTAAATTTTCAGGAAATTTCCTGATTTCAGGAAATGGACTAGTCAAAATTTCCGCACTTATTACTCTTTAGCCCATTTTTTCAGGATTTCATTGTGCTACCTTCACTATAAGCACCGGAGTTTTGCGTAATCACGCAAAACGCGCACAAAAATCACGAATTTTGAGGTCTTATCACGATTTTGTTGGTCTATCGCGAATTTCCACGATTTTGTAAAAAAACACCTTTTTTAATGTTAATTCGCCAATAAACAAACACAAACTGATCATTAAATCAATATTATGCAAATGTCAGTGAAAATTGATAACTCACCAAGCTTCCAATAAGTGCAAAATATAGTCCAAATGTGTTTATAAATCCTAGCATAGAACCCTACCTCTATTGATTCGTTGAACACGGATGACCCGACCTATTTTCCATTGTGAAGCGTCATGGTTGCGCTTCGGTGCATTAAACAATAATATTGACGCATGATATCAAAGCTATCAACGTGCGGTATCGGGTCTTTGTTCATAATAATTGGTTAATCCATGGGATAATCTCTTGGGAATTAAACAAATTCAGACTTAAAAAATCACACATTTTCATGAATTTAAAAATACAGGTCGCGCATTTTGCCGTTTTAAATCGCACAAAACTCCGGTGCCTACCTTCACTACTATGAACAAGAACAATTTTGGGCAAAATGATACGTTGATTGGTTGTATTTTATCCCGTGCAATAATGATCATTGAACTACATTCAATTTTCTTGGAGCAAGTGCATGTCGAAATTGTAACTGAAAGTACATTAACTCTTTGCAGAGTTAAAGTGACAAGCTATTTTCCGTCCATGTAGTACACTATGGTAAGTGTTTTTTGTAGTTTGAAATTGAAACATGTGCGCTTTATACCAGTAAAATGCTTCAAAGTGTTGTATTTGTATTTAGTGTTGCCAACGCCCCAAAACAATGCACGATATGGATAAGATGTATTTAAAAGGGTTAAAAGCAAACAAATGTTTTCTCGAATTGGTTAAGTTGCTTTAATTTGCCTGGCTTCACTCAAGTGGAGTAAAGCATTATGTGAAAAAGGTGATATATCCTAGATTAAATTGAGGAGGAAATTGATCGTACCGTCGCATTCCGTTTCCCGTCGCACAGACATGTCGTTAGTAAAAGTTGATATAGATTATTTAGTGTTTGTTTAATTTGCTAATTAAAAAAGGTAAGTCTAATTTCTTTTGATATTAACATCATGATAGTTGATATGATGTTCAAACATTTCTGTAAGTACTCTACAACTTTTGATAATAATCAGCAAATTTTCAATTTTCAAAACTACATGAAATCTATCGGTCTGTCCCGTCACAGCCATTAAATCATATGTTACCATGGCAAACATGTTTGACCTTGATGTTTCTTCAATGTGTGTCTGAATGTAGTCTGTGAGTTGCTTGTTCACTTAAGAAACATCAACCATTTACACCTGCAACTGGTAAAGAGGTACAAAACAAAAGGCATCATCAAATTCCGTCCCGTCGCATACAATTCTTTTGGCTTGGCCCCAATCCATTCACATAGTATATCCTTACTATCTCTTTATCCAGTTTAAGATTGAACATGCAGGAGGTAATTGCTTTTAGAAAAATCAGTGTTTTTATTCTGCTTCTTTCCATTCTGATGGAGTTTGGTGCTGGTCAGATTTGGAAAATCAAATTTCATAGAATTTCAATTAGTTGCCAACCTTGCCCAGCATTTTGATCAATATTTTAATGTATACTTCTCGAAAGATGCTAGAAACATCCTCCAGATAAAATCGGTAAATTTGATGGACTTTTGGAGGCTTCTATTTTTGGCTCATAAGGATAATGAAGCCAATCTAATCGGGCCGATCGCAGAGCGGGCGAAAAAAATTCTATCTCAGTTTCACTCAATTGGAGGCCTATTGTTCAAAAATTGTCGTGTGAATGTGTGGTATGTGCTCTTCAAAGTGAATGAATTTCGTAGGCAAAATCGGCCAGAAGTGTGTTATTTTTGTGTTTACGTTTGTTTTTGCATTTGGTTGTTTTTTGTCGCCCGTGATAACCCCCCCCCATACCCAAGATAACAAAGTCTAGTGTGGGTTTGGTGTGGTAGTCGGAACGCAGCCGTTGTAAGCGTGATTTTTAATAGCGCCACCTAGATCAACTATGCGTTCAAATGACACGACCAAGAATCATGCACTGATTGTTGCTGTGATTATATGTACGTTCACGTACAAGCCATAGTGTAAAGGTGTTAGTGTATGGCCTCTGTATTAATCGTCATGTGCAGGTTCTTGTGTGTTAAAATGAATATTCATTAAAAAGGACTTGCCGATGTGAAGAGCGCATCATTTATATTTGGGTTTGGAGTGCGTGTTGGAAAGATGTAAATCATAAATGGGTCCTGTTAGGATTGCGTGAGATGCAGTAACGTCTTGTATGGGGGTTGTGCCTATGTTTGTCTTCTTTCTTTAGGCATATGTTGTATTTTATGAATGTAGCTATTTTCTCACTTGGAGAGAGTTTGTGATGAATTTTCGAGACAAGTTCTGCCTTAATATTTGTAAATGTTGTGTACGGACTTGGTATGTTGTCGTGCGGAACAGTCGCGAATATGGAGCGAACCATTTGTCTTATAGGGTGCTTATGGGTTTTGCGGGCGATATGAGACTTAAACGGAACACTTCAGTGATTGATAAATCAGCAAATCGCAAAAAATCATCAAAAATCAGATTTTTGCATGATGTAACAAGTACAGGTATCCTAACATACCTGCAAATGATAGGACTCGTAGAAGAATCTAAGGACAGAATCAGAGATTTTAGTCCTTACTGTCCAACGGACACTTACTTACAACCATGCAACACGTAATTGAATGGAGAACCGTATCTTGTACAAACACTGCGTTTTCTTCCTTTCTGTCAATTTACAGCTGGTAAAGGTAAATTATGAGAATTCGATAGACTTTATCCTTCACTTTGAAGCTATCCTGCAAATTTCGAATATTTTTTCAAATCTATGATAGTGTCTTTAATGAATGGGAATATGTCTTTGGTAGTTTTGGTATGGGACATGGGTGGAATCAGAATGTTAATTAAAAACGGGGTCTAATTCGAAATAACGTTTATTAGGATTCCCTAGTTCTAGCATGATGTTATTAGTGTTACTATTATTAACTTCATGGTACTATAGTCATGGCTAGTTTACGCGCAAATTGAAGTTTGCAAGAGGTACAAATTTTCGTTCTTGTTTGGTAGGCTATGGTGCATCCCTACCTGAAAGGCAATGCTTGTTCCTCATTGCATTGAACATTGTTTTTATCATCCGCATTGTCATTGGTCACCATTTTGCCCAAGGTTCATCT
>JAMKCH010001472.1:0-40000 GCA_023653785.1 Ophioderma brevispina
GTACAGTGCAGTAAGCTTGTGAGCTAGAGGTTTCAGACCCACAAATTACTCCAGAGATTGCCACATAGTGGACAATATAAAGGACCTAAAAGTATGCGGACATTGCTCTGTAAAAGGGTCTCAGGAAGTGGATGGCCTAGAGCCAAGAAAGACGTATCATCATGTAGATTTTTCTATGACAACCAGGCCTAAACAAAACATTAATTTTGTTGGGGCAGATGTGATATAATGGTGAGGAGAGGGAGTCATTTAATTAAAGTGCAACCTTCAGTTCATATTATCTTGGAGCAAATAGGTCAAGAACCCTAAATGCTGGTACTTAGCTTAAATGGATTAATTTCATTACCATGCAATGAAGGACTGTTACTTTTCATGCAATGGAAATAATTCAATGGAAAATTATGCTCCAAGACATTCAAAGATATTAAAAAAAAATAAAATAAGAGGCCACACAAGAGCCTTTTACACTCAAATATAATGTATAAATTCTGTTCAGATAATTGTGTTTTAAATTTTAAACTTCATCCTCTATGCAAACTACATTGTTCACCAAGGTCAAAAACATAAGATCCAATATTATCCCCACCCCCAAAACAAGATTTGGTGGTTAAAGTTGGCATGTAGTTAAGAAGAAAAAATAAGAAAAAACTGATTTCAGGTAAAAAGAAAAGATTGTAAATGTGCCACATTTAACCACAAAAGTCAGTAGACACCCTAAGAGATCACCAGCATAGCAAACTTTAAGGATCTTTCAATACAGACAAGAGATTTGGATTAAAAGCAGGTTTACCAACAGCCAGCTTAGGGATCATTCCCATCCATTTTACAGAGCAATGAAACCAATCATCACCCCACGAAAATAATAATCACTGGCAATCAACATAGTGGGACAAACAACCTGGAAGTGACATGAATGAGTGTTTAGATTTCTTCCACTTACTCTTAACACTTTTGCTGGTGAGATTTATTGGATCAATTAGCAGATGCTGAACATACATGTTGACCTACTTGGGGACAAGTCAATTTCCAGCATCCCACATAGGCCCATTTCGCAATCCCTACCGCCACAGGGGTAGGTAAAACAATTAGTAGTGAGATCATGTTGGTTGGGTGATGAGCTGATAATTGGCAATCAATTAGGCTGCCAATTAAAATTTAATGTGAGTGATAATGTGTATGGGGGAACTATTTCCCTGATTAATCTTTCATGACTTTACACGACCGTGAATACTCCTGCTGTTTTGAATTAACTGTTTGAACTAGTTAAACATGCTCTACACGGTAGCCTATTAATTTTCAAAAAATAGATGTGAACACTAAAGAAAAAAACATGTAGAAACACAGTGCCATACAATTACCTTTTTTAAAGGCCACTATCGAGGGATCCACCCAAAGGAGTCAAAAGTTGAAATTGCAGGCGTAGTCTTATCAACAGCGAAAGATAAAAGCAAAACATCAAAAGCTTGCCAGAAGCAATCTGAAAAATGCAATGTGAAATGACACTTTTTGTTAAATATTGGCTGTAGGTGTGCTGTTGGTGACATGATTCTGTTGCTTTTTAGTACATGTGGAAAAAACAGCACACTTTGGTTGTTGATCCAATCTATTAGATGGTCTAGACCTACACAAAGGCTACCCAGGAAGTATGATACAGTGTGTATTTTTTTTTTTTTTTTCCATTACATCGTAATTTGATTGAAACATTAAAACCTCTCCACTTTATCTAACTAAACATGACAACCAATCTAGGCCTAAGACTTCAGAGCTGACATGAAAATTGATTTAGGTGGTTAATCAGGCATGAATACTACAGCCATGGAAGGTGTAATCACAAAACCCAAAGCATTGATAGCCTTATATAAATGATATAATTAAGTATCATGGCTTATTCTTATCCATATTCTTTTCATAAAGCAATAATATGTGTATAGACGGGACCTGGGACCAGTGGTCACCCAATTACAGCCTAATTATTGGTTAACAAAATGCTTGTCCCTACATGTTCTTTGACCTGGAAATGGCAAGTGACATTGACAAACAAAGTTGGAATACATGAGGGAACTGAAAATCAACGGCAGTCCTTGCAAGACAAATTTCTGCGAAGAATGAACTAACTTATTTAATTATCTCATTGACGGTTCCATTCTTAAGGATTTAGATTAAGTCAAACTTCGTTCTTCGTGGTCAATCTTCACCAGTCTGTTCTCCTGTACTTACAAAGACGCGTCGGCCGTCACCAGCAGGTAGCTAGCAGGTTTCAGCAATGACTCAGCACGATTGCAATCAATAAAAAAGGGGAATTCATCAATTATTATGCTACTTGCTTAAAGACACATGCAGTGATTTGAACCAAAGATCAAAGTATTTGAAATTTGCAGGAGAATGAGCTTGAAAGTGAAGTATAAGCTGTAAATTCTCAGAAAATACTTTTTCCAACTGAAGATTTGAAAGAAATAGAAGAAAACGGCAGTGTTCAAAGTACAAGCTTCATTTCAATATGTGTTGTAGGTAAGTGTCTAAGGACAAGGAAGGAAAGAGTTTTTCTGTTTTAATTATGACTCTCCTCCATCTCAGATTATATTTATTAGCTTCTCCTGGTAGGTTACATTTTTCCATCTACTCTTAACAAATAAAGAAAAAGGTGTAAAACCAAAATATACTCAAAAATATAATAAAACCCATTGACTAAAATTCCCAATTTTGTTCTTATTAGGTGCTTCGGGCTTATCATTGTAGGGTATGTTGGATGCCTTATACTTGTTTAGACAAGCAAATCATGATAGTGCCTTTAATTTGGGGGAGGAGGTGAAATATTTCCAGTCGCTTCATTCCTTTTCTGTTTCACATTTAGGCTTTTTCTGTTATCCCAAACTTATCTGGGCAGTCAAAATTATTTATGGTTTCGTTTGCCGAGTGTGATGTCAGCAATGTTTCGAGCCGATGGTAAACTAAAGATATCAGAACATGGGCCTAGCCATGTTTAATGTTTAACGAGCCAGTATTATAAACATCTGTTATTTCAAAACCGACATTTATTCCCCTTTATTTTCTCTCTCCCCATTGATCTGCAAAATTTACCTTTTCTCTGTGTCCAAATATATCTGGAAAGTCACATTATTTACTGCATTCATGAAAAATACATTTTTTCTGGCAATTGATGGTACTAAAATTGTTTCCTTGCTCAAGAAGATGCAACGGAAGGAAAAAGCCCATTTTACAAAATTTTGATTTGATGTGATGGTGTGGGGTGGTGTACTTAGTGAACGTACCATGACGTGCCTCATGCAATCATGTCATAGACAACAATGTGGAATTTGTCTATTTACAGAGAAAAAATGAATAATTTTAAAATTCCTGAAGAGAAATAATGCTTGAATTGAAAATAAGGCACAAAGAAGATACTAAACACAGCAATTTTGATGATATATATACCATTTCTAAGAACAATTCTTCACAGCAGTTTACCGTGAAGCTGGTGTGAGTATGCCTTGCCAGGACCACATACTGTATGATGTGAAAAGTTATTTTTAGAACTTAATATGTATGCCTAACTGTAGAGGGCAGGCTTCAAAATATCTGCTTGACTCCAATCAGAAATCATAAGTGAACTGGCATGAACTTTGAATGAAGGTACCATCTTCACATTATGAAAGAACATTAATATATTTTATCTATCTTTCACTACACATTTTATGTTGTCAAATGATTTGACATGTTAGGTTTCAAACCCAAAGACAATAATTATTCACAGCAATGTCTTTGTATTGTCCATAGTTTTAAAAACTGGTGTACACACTACGAATTAGCTCGTACATTATGTAGAATGACACACTGACATTTAAGAACAGAGAGGACTAGAGAGATTTTTGAGGCCTGTGGATTCTAATACTGTATCCAAAAATGTGGGTAACAAAGTTCCAGACTCATGATCATACATAAATTCAGCAAGCCTTGAAAGATGATTAAAAAAAAAAGAATCATCACCTATAATTATCAAAGACAGCTGAACATTTTTTGTGTAAAAGTATTAAGTTGTGCACTTCTTTAATCCCAGCCAGTTGAACTATTTCATCAAACAACTCAATTACTCCAGCAACAACTGTTAATGTACAGTATTATGCTCCTGTCTGACACTTTTACATAAGGCGGCTCCAGAGAGAACACCCCAGAAAACTGATCCAATTTTGGTGTTTTCTTATTGTGAAGCAGACATCGACAGGGAGAAGGGGCTTTGAAAGCTAGCTCAAAGTAGGGCCAAGGCCATGGTCAAATTGACTTGCGTTCCCATGGTTATTTTGTAAATCATATTGATCAAAGGCAGACAACGTGCTGGAGAAGGGTAGAGCCAGTTGCTTATGACATCTGAGACAATGGTAACTGGGATATTTTTGAAAGCTCTGGGCCGGGCCGGGCCGGGCCTGGCCTGGCTGGGTTAGAATTGTGGACATTAAAGTACAGTAAATTCCCCAATGTGAGCAAGACAGGGATACAAAATGAAACACATTAAAAACATTCTTGTTAAAATTTAACTGATGGATGCATGTATTAGATATGGCATGTCCTCCTTTCTGTTAGTACAGCCAAAGTATTCACCATTATCACTGGTCTTATGGTATACTGTATTTTTGAATTAGTTCCCCTCCCCCCCCCCAAAAAAAAACTTGAACAAGATTGTTTCTAGTATGCTGTGCACATTTTGATTTTTTAAACCATTTTAACTGTTTTATTTGTTTTTAATTTGATGAACTGAGAAAATTAAATTTTTGATCAAAAATGCTTCCGAGATAGAAAATTTTATTTAAAAAAGTGATCTCAAATTGATATTTTTGTTTTAATAACTAGTAATTCTACAGTGAAATGTGTTAAAAAACTGCTTTGACTTACTATTTTGTATGATTTGAGCATTTCTGACATTTTTTCCCAATAAAATTAAATAAAAACCCGCATTTTGCATTTTGGTTCGGGGCTAACTAATGGAAACAAACCTTTTTATTTTTCTTTTTGGTGGTGGTGGTGGGGGGGGGGGCATAGCAATATGTATGGCTAGCATTACTCCAGATTCCAGAAAGATACGGCATTAAATTTTTGGAATATAAACAATCTCTAACAAAGCAAAACTCAGCCTGAATTATGTGGTGTGGAATGTATCCACTGACCCCCAAATGACCCCTACATGAACCATGACCCCTCCACTTGTTGAGGTAGTTTCCAAGTTCCACTCTCTCATCAAAGTATAGGTTATAATGATTGAATACAGAAGGGTTAACGTTTTATATGGACATATGGATGGAAGGACGGATGCACGCGCGCACACATACACATGCATATTGAGCTTGTTTCAGTCTTCTGTGAAACTGGAGAAATTCTGAAATACCCAATCTACACTGATGTTTCACTAATCCCATTCCCTTACTCTAACCTTCACTTTTCACAATTATTTGGCTATTTCAGGTCGTGTAAAATTTTGAACTGAATTTGACCCAAAAAGACCACTTAACTGACTGATTAAAAATCTGGGAGCACCTTGCCCTTAAAATCCACAGAGATTATAAGCCTGCACTGATTTGGGCCTAAAGGTTGTAATTTTCCATCTATAGCTGGGTGGCTAAAGATTCTGACATTTGACTCCTGCTGACCTCGACCTTTGACTACTGTTATCAAGATACCTAAATGACACATCTAGGGTCAAGGGTCAAATGATCACATATAAGGTGTTCTACAAATGAGTTATGCCAAGGACAAACCTTTTGTCGATGATGAATCAGAATCCAAAGGATGACAATATTTTTTTTGCCTGCTTCACATGTGAATACAATTAGCACTTCCCAAAACATGAAAACTGTGGTTCTGAAATATCATCCATGAATATCTATTATATTACTGGGTAAATTAATAGTTATGAAAAATATTGAAAGAACAAGATAATTAGTACTTCCCAAAACATGAAACTGAGGTTCTGAAATATCATCCATGAATCTATAAAATTAATTAGATCCAGCCTTTCTTTTTTGGTTACTTTCAATAATCCTCTCAAAACCGTAGTGCTTTTACGGTCAGTAAGATACAAATCTTAAAAATAAAAAGATAACACATTTCAGGAAAAAATTATTGCCTGTCATAAATCTGGAGAATCGATTATTGAGTTCCTAGGAACTCCCTGTTATCTACTGAAGTGTTAAAGCAATAACAGCACATTTTTTTAAAGAGTGCCCCCCCCCATTTTCAAAATTTGAGATTTTTGCACAGTTGTGTTGGTAATTGTGTGGTAGACTATACCTGCGAACAACAATGCTAAAAAAAATGGATATTTGTTATAAAAGAAACAATTGTGTAATTAGAATTGGGATCCCGATTATAATTTAACAGCCGAGCTGGAAATGCCAATTTTATGTCCGTTCATGATGAAATAGTGACACCTAACAAAAATGACATCTGACCCTACCTGAACCGACGGAACAACTAATGAAAGAGCGTAGCCACGTACATGGCACAAGTTCCCGGATATATCATATTGGAAGGATTTTTCCAGCAACCGGAGATCTCCGATATTAATTATTCTAATTACAAAATTCCTTCTTTTGCAGCACAATTTTGAGCTCTACCATTCACAGGTATAGTTTACTAGCCAATTACCAAAAAGCAACTGTGCAAAAATCGCAAAACATTTGGAAAATTGGGGTTGCTCTTCAAAAAATGTGCTGTTATTGCTTTAAGTGTTACTCAGCACACAGTGATTTTGTCAAAATACAAATGACTGTGCCAAAAGCAACCATTAGGCCTACACTCATCTTCCAGTGACCAAAGTTTGGTGACATCTATATGAACTTAATTAGAATCTCAGACCTGTGTATTCTGGATATTGTAACTCAAACCCAAAAGTCAAAAGGTCAGGTCAACACACTGTTGTACAAATGTCATTGAACTGTGTCCCTTAAATCAAGGCTATATATAGGTGGTGTTGTAAAAACCTTGACTTACCTATTTTCAGACCTGTTATGCCAATCAGCCTCCTCTCTACATTGATGATTTTTGCCATTTACCAATATGCCCAGCCACTTTCACAATAAGCAGGGCAAATGCTGGAGCTTAAACCTAGCACTTGAAGTGTGATATTCGTGTGATAGCAAGATTTCAGAAAATCATAGCTTCCAGCTATGGGGCTTATGGCATCAAGATTGTTGTAAGAGTAGCAGCAGAAACACATGTTTTAAGTATTGGGATAGAAACTAGTTTTGAATCACCTTTGACACATGTTCTATATTATAATAATGAATATGTACTTCTATAGGAAAGGCTAATGCCCATAACATACAACATATCTTCCCCTTAGGAGTGATTGAGTCCAAACAAAACTTTGTTATAATGCTACCAGATTCTCAGCCTCACCCTACCACTTACCACTGAGATTTGTGGGTTTGATTACAAACATTGTATGTATTTGTCTTGTATGTATCATACATACAGTGACCATAGAGTCCCTTGCTGGATGCCAAAAGTGGGGAATTTTGCTGTGTAGTGGCACTGATGCACATCAAAGAGTTCAAAGTCCTTTGGACACTACATTTAATTCTCCACAAACTGTAGAATTGGATCAATCATACTAATAAGGTCATTTGTACTTAAGTATAATAATTGTGATTATTGAGTAGAATAACAACAGAACTAGACATAAACAGAACCAGAATGACCAAATTTACCATGGCCTTAAAGATTGTTTACTATTTTTCAATATAAGTTCCCCCCCCGGTAAGCCAAATAGTCAATTAGCGTATCCCTTATCTACCTTTAGAGAAGTGAAGCCCTTTCAGTCATTGTGCCACTTGTAGTTATACAATAATGCTATTAAAGGCATATTTCGCTTATCTTTTGTATGATTAGTCCAAGTTTTAAAAAGACGGTTTGTTTCCACCATGTTCCATTTAGGAAGGTCATTTCATCTCAAGCAGTTATTAAATGTTTATTTTTTACATAATTCATACATGAGAACTACCAAAGAACACCATTTATCTGTAGGAGTTGTTAAAATCTACAGTATTTTGTCAAATCCCTCAGAGACCGCTGGAGGATTGCTGTAAATCAATTCACACAAAGATATTATAAGCATGTGTATGTCATGTTGCACGGGATTGGACAAACCCTGTTTATATCGAGATCAGCAATCAAAATCCATTTTCCTACTTGGAGCACCCATTTGGTCCAGTTCCCATTGGTCAATTTCAACTTTGTCAAATCCCCTTGTCCAATTCCCATTTAATTAATAATTCCCTTTTTACAAAAGGGAATGATGACACGAGTAGACAAAGTGGATATGGATTTGACCCACGGGGGAATGGAAATTGGATTGGAAAAACTGTTGGAAATAGGACTGGAGGACGCATTGGGAAATGGACGTGGATTGACCACCTGGGATCTTACATAGGATTGGGCCATGTTGTGACATGTAAATCGGATTGGCCCATGTTGGAAATGTAATAGGATTGGCCATTTGGGATTACATGGATTGGACCATGTGGGAAATATAAATAGGATTGACCCTGTGGGAAATGGAAATTGGATTGGAAAATGTGGGAAATGGAAATTGGATTGGAAAATGTGGGATATGGAAATTGGGTTGGACCACATGGGAAATGGAACTTGGATTGGATCAATACATAGGAAATGGAATTGGGCTTGAACACACATAGGAATGGAAATTGGATTGGACCACATAGTAATGTGAATTTGGATTTGAAATGTGGGAAATGGAAATTGGATTGGACCATGTGGGAAATGGAAATGTGATTGAACCATGTGGTAAATGTAAATAAGATTGGACCATGTTGGAAATGGAAATTGGATTGGAAAATGTGGGATATGGAAATTGGGTTGGACCACATGGGAAATGGAAATTGGATTGGACATGTGGAATTGGAAATTTGAATTGAACACATAGGAAATTGGATTGGACCATGTAGGAAATGGAAAATTTGATTTGGCCATGTGGGAATGGAGATTGGATGCCACATGGAATTGGCACCAAATTGGGCTTGGCCTAAATGGGAATGAGTCATACCAACATTACATTTAATTTTTGTGGAACTGTGTCTTGCCCACATATCTTATACCTTCCCTGACCTCCCCTTGGGCATAATCAATACTATCAACTGGAATCCACCACTCGGTCAGAATAACGTTTACTACATAATACTTTTCCAATCAGTATCTGACCAATTCCAACTCTGTATCAATGTGTATATAGTTAAGGTATGCCATAAACAAAGTAATCTGCTAGGACATGAATTCAGGGAAAACATCAGACGTTCTTTTCTAAAAAAAAACTTGCTATCATTATCGACAAATCCAAGGTGTGACAAATAGTCTTTACGCAGGGTAAAGTTGACACCAAAACAATTGTCAGCTTCATCAGAATCAATTCGAGCCCTGTGAGCATTAGATTAAATACAAT
Organism: Ophioderma brevispina; assembly: GCA_023653785.1. Lineage (NCBI taxonomy): Eukaryota > Metazoa > Echinodermata > Ophiuroidea > Amphilepidida > Ophiodermatidae > Ophioderma > Ophioderma brevispina. The sequence continues at coordinate 9,446 of JAMKCH010001472.1, forward strand.
AAATGAATATCATACTTTGTCTAGGTTGAAATGTGTGATGTACCTGCTTTGATAATAGTGTGAATGTCCCATCATGTTAATCTCGCAAGCACGCATGACACACAAAGTTTGGTATGTGGGCTGCACAAAACATACTTTGTGCTGCGCTAACATTATGGCATACACTCCGTACTACGTCTGCCCAGACATGGGTATATACCTTAATGGCCCAAGCAATTGGGGGGAAATGGTACCCCAGCAAGTTAGGAGTTAGGAGCATGGCCAAAAAGAAGGCAGGTCAATTGTGGAATTGAGGCAACAATCCAAGGCAAGGTTTTTTTTGTTATTTAGCCAGAAGATGATTATGGCTGAAGGCGAGTTATGGCAGGTCCTGATGGCGACGTTATGGCAAGGTCTCTGAAGGCGAGTTATGGCGAGTTCTGAAGGTGAGTTATGGCCAGGTGGGAATGTTATTATGGCATGACTTGAAGCATATTATGCAAGGGTCTGAAGGTGAGTGTTTGGAAAGATCTGAAGGGTGTTATAATGGCAAGGTCTCTGAAGGCGAGGTATGGCAAGATCTGACGGCAAGTTTATGGCAAGGTCTCTGAAGGCGAGTTATGGCGAGTTCTGAAGGTGAGTTATGGCAAGATCTGAAGGTGTGTTATGGCAAGGTCTTCTGAAGGCAAGGTATGGCAGGTCTGAAGGCAGTTATGGCAAGGTCTGAAGGTGAGTTATGGCAAGATCTGAAGGGGTGTTATGGCAAGGTCTCTAAGGCGAGTTTATGGCGTCTGAAGGTGAGTTATGGCAAGATCTCCTGTTGTTGAGTAGAGCAAGGTCTGTAGATGTGTGTGGAAAAGTAGATTAATATGTATGAGGAACAGTCAACAATTTCAGCAATCATGCTAACTAAAGTGTTATTTGAGCTTGCAGCTGTTTATATTATATTATAAGCAAATAAAGTCACATGCAGAGTAAAAACGACTGAACCCAGGTTTCGAAATGCGGGAATAGAGAAGGAGGTTGCTTAACTCTATTACCTTTCCGAACTTTGACAATAGTAATTTTGTTCTGAACTTAAATGTCTTAACACGTTTTGAAATTCAATTGTATCTCTTTGCAATCCTGGAGTCCCAACCCTTATCTTAAGTCTCTTCCAACCTTGTCATTGTCTTGCTTGTTTTCTGCCTCCCATTTAACTTCTGGTTTATCCATCCCAATAATTGTTGCTATTTGAGCAGAGAGATGTTAATTGAACACTTTGACATACTTGAGTGGCCAGTTTCTACATTGTTGATTAGCAATTACCAGAAATGGAACTTTCTAATTGTTGCCACCCCCTCCAAACAATGGATATATCTTTATCATCTCTGCCCTTCTCTTAAAATATCAGAACTTTTCAAGCAAAACCCCTTTTGAGTGGGACCAACAGTGCAGACGATAACATACTTGTACGTATACGTACAAGTACTTACATACGTCACCAAATTATAAATACAAAAGAATTTTATCAAATCCTCTTGGGATTCTCAGTCTTGAGACGAGAAAGGATACTAATTTCAGAACTAATGCCAAACAACAACATAAACAAATTCTATGTGTCAAAATTTTGATTTCATGCGTCGAAATTTATTATTGAAAAAAATATCACTGATGACGTCATATCAATTTTCTTAATATCTTTTATTTGAAGAAAGATATCAAAAATGTTGATGAGCTTTAAAACTCTATGTAGTGAAGATTGCAGCTTCAGAGCTGTAAAAATAAACTGTCCCGGGGTGAAATTTTAAAATCTTATGTATTTCTTTAAAAAGTTGCAATGCATTGTGGGAAATTATGGCATATGTACGTACTTGTACGTGTACATTCTTGTAAGCTTTCTTCTGGACTGACCAACATCAAAAACACAATTCTTATTGTTTAAATTCCTTATTTCCAAAAATGTGTCTTGCTAATAGTTCACTATGAGATGGGACACGACTTTTGATAGAATTGAATTGCACAGGAATCCCAAGGTTATGGTTTTGTTTTTTGGGAGGTGCAGTTTGGTAGTCATAATTATTTTGCTTAACTTGCAACATCATCTTTGATGCAATGAATAAAATACAAAAGGCAAATATCTGGTGAGGTTGCATTCCATCTGTAGTGAAGAAGTTGTAGTCATTGTAACAACCCTTTGAATCTTTACCTTTTCTTGGTGTTTAGCCTTGCTCTGCTGTGTCATATCGTAAGAAATTTGCTTCTGTTCCTGCAAACTCTGCTGCTGTGATACATTCCAGCTACCGGCAGCCTTCCCGTTTGCTTGCTGTTGCTGTAAAACATACTGAAATTGAGCACTGCTTGGTGCTGCAGATAATTGCTGCTGCTGCTGGCTACTTTGCCATGCATTCTGAACAGAATCCACAGGTTTTGGTTCATATCTTGCATTATTTGAGTTTGTTGAGCTCAAGCTACTCTGTGAGGAGGATGGTTGAACCCAGTGCCCTCGATTTGGAGGCTCTGTGTTGTTGACTATATTGGTTTGTTTAAGATGTTCCTGACTAGAAGTTCTTCTTAACTGGGCACCACCACTATTACTAGGTTGCGTGTGATTTGATTGTATATTGGAAACTAAATTAGAGCTGCTTCTGCTCCTAGCCTGACCATCCCAAGTTCTTCCTCTTGTATGCCTTCCTCCATTATGCAAGTTGCTTACACTGTGGGATGCCCCGAGGTTCAATCCCATGCCCACTGTGTGATTTACCTGCACTGGCCCAGTATAACTTGATGCATTATTGCTGTGTTGTTGATTGTGGTGTTGTAGAGCTTGTTGAGTTAGTAAGTTCTTGTTTTGATTGCTGTTTGCTGAGTACTGTCTGGCTGCTTGTCTCTTTGCAAGTCTCTGCAACGCCTCCTGGATTGCTTGGTGGCTGCTCTCCGAGAAATGTCTGCTGGCTGTAAGCATACAAAAGACAGCAAGAGGTTAGATAAAACTGGAAAATAATGAAATTCCAAGAGAGAGAGGAGGTGTTACCTTTAGCCATATCCCGTACCTGATCCTTCATGATTTCTCACACAGCCTGACAATACTCTTCACAAGACAGACATATACATGTTATTGTTATTGAAATTGTTATTTCAAACTTCGCCATGGCATTGTCTTGAAAACACTGTAATACAAGGCAAGTATGAATCAAGTATGAGATTTTGGCCACCACTCATGCTCCTGGAACATAGGTTGTGGCAACCGTTCCTGAGCGGAGCTATTCATTATATTGAGTGCTGACCACAATAGCAGTAGCGATTTATTCCGTAAATGTTATCAAGGATTAGAATTGCAAATTTGGCACACCAATCCATGCTGGTCTTGTGGTTAGGTAGCTGACATCATGATACAGTGGTCTCGGGTTCGAATTTCGCTACTGCCTCTTTTAAAATATATAAAATTTTCATTATTTTTTCAGGTTAGAGGGAAAAATTCTAAGTCCAAAAAAGATAAGAAAAAATAATAGCTGCCCTTTGAGGTTAGTGAGGGAGACCTGCTCCTGAAGCATGGGTGGTGGTCAAAAACTACCGCGTGTGTAATACAAGAGGCATTTTAACATGCTGCAAAGTGCTAAGCTTTAAGAATGATGTTGCAATAGAAGAAATAACAAAGGCAACAGATGAGATGATAAAGAAAATAGGGACAGCGGTCCCAGTGAGGTTCAATTAAATTACAGTTTAATTTAATGCTTCAGTGATCACCTAGCTGTTGTGGTTAATAAAGCATCTGTCAAGAAATCAGAAGGTCACAGGTTCAAATCCAGCTGAGTGCACTTTTTCAAAGTTTATGAGAGATACAATACCAGCGAAATACTGAGGAGTTATGCTTAATTTAAATAGTGTCAGCAATATCATCAACTGAAAGTGCTAACTGAATGTTTGACAGGTGTACACACAAAGCAGCCATGAGGTCTTCCTGATCAAAATCGAACCACCTTAAAAGAGAATGAGAAAACGAAAGGAATTTCAACATGAAAACAATGCAAGTGATGAGAGTTCAAAACATACAGGAAGTATGGTTGAAAGACAAACCACACTTTACATTTCACATGCCTACAGGTAGCCATTGACATGGACTACAGTGGTTAACATATTTCCATGACACATTGGTATCAACCATCCTATTACCCCTGCCAGACCTCTTGGTTTCCACTGGCAGCCAAATCTTCTGGTTATCAAAACTTTAGCTGTGGGCATTTCTGCAAACTTTGGGCAGTAAGTGTTGTGATGATTTTGATTATCAGCTGCTCTATATAAGGTAACAATCTACTATTAATAGATACCGGATGTTTCTTTCAATGAAATAGCCAATGTAAAAACCACCGCATCTCTTAGATATGCTTGCAGGAAGTATCTTGATGGATTTACAGTAATATCGGATGATGGAATGGATGTGGAGTAATGAAGGAATGTAGTTTTGTGTGTATAGGGCGATCCAAAATAGATCAACCGAAACAAACAGTATCTTCTCACATGTGCAATACTCATAATTGTTGAAATAAAAATAGCTACAAATATCTTTCCACTTCTAAAAAAAGTATGATTATTATGAACTCTCTATCTTCCACTTTGTTCTTTCCACTATCCCATCTCCTTTCCTTTTTCCAACTCCTCCTATCCTTTTCTCTAACCCCATACAAGTAACCTGTATATTTTTTATAGGTGTAAATAGTATGAAGTTTTGGTATACCCAAATAGAGGATACGTTGCTGAATAAAGCACCCCAACAAAAATTTAAGCTGGGCTCTCAAGTTGAAACAATCAAGAGGGTCGATTGATCAGCTTTTTTAAATGTATTTTTGCTTAGTTGATTGAATATCAGCCCCCATGTTGCATTTGCACAAAGATGTTAATTAGTATTAAAAGAGACATTGGCACATTTGAAAAATAGTGCGCCCTCAATATTTTTCAAAATCGATATTTTTGCATGGTTGTAAGGCTTTTATATACACAAGCCCTCACCCGAAATGATTAAGAACAAATCAGCTTCCTTATGGGTAAACAGAACGATTTTATAATTAAACGTCGCCGGCGACGTTATTCAGCAGACGACGAAAATGGCTTTTAACACAAGAACACACACTCCGTATGCATGTTTCTCACGCTATGCACACTGTTTGACCGGTCTATAACCTTTGTGGTTTTAATATCAGTGAGTACGAGTCAAAAATAATCATGTAATATACACATTTGTTGATTAAAGTTATGGAAAACTTAAAAGTTGGCCTACAAATTACTTGGATGTCTTTATCCTCATATCAATGTCCCTATCTGTTTTGGGGTATGTTATTTTTATGTATAAAATATATCTCTGTTCTTCCAATGGCCTAGACTATCATTTGAGAGCAAATTGAAGAAATTTCATATTTTGTGAAAATGTGCCAGTGCCGCTTTAATACAGCAAGTAATGCTTTAGTATGCTTAAAAGTGCCAAAATAGGCAAAATTGTGCATAGCCATAAAAAGTTTTTCCTGAAAAAAAAAATTAGGTCTGTATTGTACAGTAAAGTTCTGTGAAATAGCTAACTTTGTGCTATCTTATCAAGGAACATCTTTTTAATTGGCCAATTACAGAAAATGTTCAATGCTAACACGGTAGGCCTAATTTCTGCTAAGTTGTAAGCAACGGTATAAAACTTGTTCACAATTTCCTAAACTTTCTGACAAACCCTGTAGAATACCATTGGCGCAATTGGCCATATCTTAAATCTTATTTTAGCAGGAAGTTTCCTCATGCACTTTCAACCAATACAGCAGAGTAGGGTCAAGATCTTTCAAATAGTCACTTAAACCTCTAACATGACTTTGATCTTTGCCTCGGGTGATCGCGATGAGATGGCATTCACGAAATGTTGCCCGGCTGGCTGGCTGGATTGCATGGGCACCACAGCACAGCTCCATTTGTGCATGTTTTTTGGGTAAGAATGTTACAATTGGCAAAGGTATGTCGAGTCCTCAATATCGATTTGCGTCCTTTTTTTTCTAACCCACAATAATCCAAGTCAAATTACTAAAATGAAAAAGAGGAGTTATGAGCACTGGAAATATATCTCGACTGATGCTATCTTTTTACTGGTGTTGATGAGATGCGGGGAAATCACAGGAGACAGCTAGGATTCTGGGAATGTTTGCTAACATGTTCCATACACATCAGAACATTCTTGCAATGATAACTAGGATAACTTTGTAAGGGAATGATTTGACTTTACTACCAACATACCTTATTACCAAATGCATAAACTTTATTGCTCTTGTAGATATTGAAAATGAAATGACTGTGTGAAGGTATTTTGTCGGGAAGCAACTAAGGTAGACAGATGTCTGAAGCTATTTTTTCCTTCATTCTGCAACCCACATTCGTAAAATATTTTCTCTTTCATATTTTGTTCATTTTCTTAGCTTGTTCAAATATTTAGTGTGTGCAAAATTGACTGGGGTTGGGGGATCTAAGCAATTTTAGCACATCATAAGGGAAGGGAGAATGCAAGGATTGTTGACATACATCAGTGTAAGCAAGGACCATTTTTAGCCATATTGAAAGGAGCAAAGCATTTCTGACCCACGAGTGAACAAGCTTGAAAGAATATTGGAAACTGCAGACTGAAGGGCTTGTTTCTATGAAATGTTGAAATTACCTTTAACTTTTCAAATAAAAGTGAATGCTATTAAGCACAATTGGATTTCATGACAATGCACTGATTGAGGGATAGTTTAGTGACGGTGGCCCTCTAGAAGTTGAGATGCTTCCTACAAGTTTGCTAATGTACAAGAAGCACATTTAAACAGGTCTTGTGATCATTAGAGGGGTCTGGCTGACAGATATAGGCTCCTTTTTCAAGCAGTGCAGTTACTACATATATGGAAAATGTGATTATTTTTGCCTATTTTTGGATAAATTAAATGTTCCTACTTTTCAAAATACCTGGACGCTAAATGTTTTCTTTTTACTCAGCATATATGCACATTAAAAATATATGTGCAGCCTTTAGAGACCTCCTTTTTAGGCCGTAGCTTTATTTTGTTAAGTGTCATTTCAATGAAGCAATACCAAGCATACCAGTGAAACAAATTTCTTATACATCCCCCTTAATTTGACACTAATACTTGTTTTTTATTTGACAGAAAAAATATAAATGGCTATTTAAAGGTGCATTTCGTGATTTCAGCACCTGTTTCATTCACTGATCACTGGATATGCTTGAGAAAAGCTTATTCCCAAAATCTGAGCTGATCCCGATCTTGCGGTTTTGTGTTATGAGCAATTGCTCATTTCCCACGGTCCCATAGGCTACTGTGCTGTAATTTGTCCGTTTACGGACAGAAAATACAAAATTGCGAATTTCTTACAGATGCGACCGAATTTGCAGTAAGATTGGGCACACGTGGATTACTAAGGCTAACGGTTCAGAGACATAAAAATCTCAACATCTTTTAGGTAAGTCTGGGGGACGAGGCTGTGGATAACGAAATGCCCCTTTAAATGTCAGATTGCAAATTGAACCTTTGTGACCTTTGTAAACATTTTGTAAAGCAACCGGAATGACGTTTACCGACATAAACGTCATTTCACTAATATTAGCTCACACTTAATAGGTACTGTTCTGCACAACAGCTCCTCCTAGTCCCCAGTTATTCACAAACTAAAGATTAGGATTTATGAAGATGCTGCGACTAATTGCCTCACCATCTGCAAAGACACTGCACACATCATTAGTTTCAACTAAAATAGATTATAATCCTCTGTCCTCCAGGTTACTCTTTTTAAAATTATTTTTTTCTGGCTGCAAGTTGTTCCAGTTTACAGTCCGCATGTCAACATGTATAATTTTAGCTGCAGCCATGTAATAATTACACACTTGCTAACATTAGTTATTTCATCAATCCAGACATGGAACTTAGAACTAGTAGTGCAGTGCATAGCTGCATGTCCAACATGACTGCGACAGACACAGACCATTGGGAACGCATAATCTGCAACGACAGATGAACAACAAGTATGGATTTCAACAGTAATTTATCCTTTCTAGAAGAAAGTCAAAATGCTATTACAATTTTTTTGAATTGAACAATGTGTCCGATTCTGCTAGGCTATTGATTCTGCATGTGTTTGGCAACCCTACAACCTAGGCCTACTTATAAATGTCTCAATTCTCATCTTTCCTTTGTGCACTGTAAATTTCATTAGGTCCAATCTTTTGTGCCACACAACCTGAGAAGATACTGAAACTGACAGATGATCACAAGAATGACGACAATCTTGACAAACCAAAAATGCAGTTCTTCTATCAGGGCCGACCCAGAGGGGGGGTGTGACACCCCCCCATTAAAAATTCTGCGGCAAAATGTTGGACTTGTAGGCGAAAAGGTATTATGCGGACGCAACTGATGGGATGGGTGGATTATACGGGGGTGCAATTCACTCCACCAAACAAAAATCTCAAGTTGACCCTGGCCATCAAATCCCAATGTCATAGTTCACATAGTTTTAAAAGGAGAAAATACACCAATGGGAATATAGGGTCTGCGTCAAAATGTAGGCACCATGCCTACAACTGAGATTACCATTCTATTTGGCCAACAATACTAGTTGGAACACAAACATTTCCCAGCTTACTCTCTATTGACTATGTTGCAAGGAATGGACCCACCATCTTGGAGGACTCAATTATTGCAGGCATCTTTACAACAACTGTTCAGAACAACCTGTCCCATAACTGTGACCTTTGAGACCATAGTGCTATGCAGCTCTTGTGCTATGCATTAAGAAATTATGACATCACAGGGGCAGTTCCTTGGTTTTATAGCATGTTTGGGTTGTTCCAGGATTTTGTTGGGTGAACTTGAAACTGGGAAATGGCACAAAAAGAGAGATAGGGAGGAGAATCAGATGAGAAGGATATGGAAGGGAAAGGAAAGGGAAAGAGGGGAAATGAAGGCAGTTAAAGGGGAAGAGAAGGAAAGGGAATGGCAAAGGGAAGGAGAGAAGTGAGGGAAGGAAAGAAGAGAAGCAAGGGGAGGAAAGGAGAGAAGGGAAGGAAAGAGGGAAGGGCAGAAGAGAAGAGGATGCCAAGATAGAATAGAGGAAGTAAAGGAAAGGGAAAATTAAAGGGAAAAGAAAAGAAGAGGGGTGGCAAAAGGGAGACTTAGGAAGAGTAAAAGGAAAGGTGAGAGAAAATGGGAGGAAAGGATCAGGATCAATTTAACCTCCAGTAAAAGTGGTTTCCCACATCACACTAGAGGACTCTGGGACCGAGACCGATGAGTGCAGGTAACAGACCCGGGATGATCCCTACTCTTTTCGACGAGGTCTGCAACTTTTTACGTGCTCAGGATTGATTCTACTGACACACGGGACCAACAGCTTTCCATGACTCTCCAAACCATGACTGGCGCCAGGCACCCATTGCATACACCTGCACATTCTACGCAATGGGTGGGAGCGAGGAGAAATTCCATAATCACAACTTATGCAATTATGCAATTTCCGACCTTATAGGAACTATTTGAGTATGACCAAGAAACCCGACTCTCGCGGGGCTCAAACCAGACCGCTCGGTCCATGTTATACCCTCCCGACGGTTCAGCGCCTTAGACCGCTCGGCCACCTTGCCCTCAAAGGGGAGGAAGGGGAAAGATATGGAAGGATAATGGCAAAGGAAAGGGAAGGAAAGAGGATTGGAGAGGTAGAAGAGAGGGGGAGATGGGAGAGAGAAGGGGGTGGGAGAGAAGAGAGGGAGAAGGGAAGGAAGGATGGAAGTAGATTACACAAATAACTTTGCCTTTCTGAGAATTAAGGACCAAATCTGGGCTGGGGTCAATGTCAGAAAATTTCCTTGTAGACCTGGTTATAAATGTAACTTTCTGATGCATTCACTTGTGCATTAAACCAAAAAGAAATGACAGAGCAATTTGTGTGACAATTTTGGTAATTTATTGCATTTACATGTCATTTCTATTTATTTTCTGCTACTTGTCAAAATTTTCTAGAAACTGTACTCCCAGGTTCTTCACTTTAAAGGGAAGGAGAAATGAGACAGAGGGCAAACGCTGGTCAAGAGGTGGCATAGGAGGGTAGACAAGGAAACAGCAGTGAGGGGAGGAAAAGGAAAACATGACCATTTGTTATCCTTCAAAGGAGTCAGCACTTTTACAATTTAGCAAAATAAAAATAGGCTCCCTAGGCCTAATTCAGAACTACTACTACTCACATTGCAAAAGTCACAGCTTAGTACAGCTACACAGTTAAAGACTACCAGCCAGGAGTTCATGGAAATTAAAACAGGATTCATATTTTGCTACATTAAAATGGGACCACAATTATGAACTTGAACTATTATGATTTATTCCTTTCAGGTGTAAATCTTGGGGAAGTACATATTAATTCATGTGGGGACTGACATCAACCGCAAGATAGACTCTGGGTGATCCAAGGGACAGTTATAAAAGTAGATCAATTTCTTAAAACTGTGAAAGGCATTTTCTTACCCAAACTCATTTGAGTACTCATTGAATGAATGCAAGTAAAAAGTGCTACCTTCATGTAACTATGACCAGGAAATTCTAGGGATAAGGGATTTAGAGTTAGGGCTAGGGTAAGGATTTGGCTCATGATCTAGGATAATGGTCTAGGTAGGAATAAGAGTCATGGTCTAAGGTAAAGGTCCGGTATGGGTAATGTCTCGGGTTTAGGGGTAATGATCTCGGGTTAGGGTTATGGGGTAGGATTATAGTTCAGGTTAAGGTAATGGTCTAGGGTTAGGGTACTGGTCCAGTTATAGGGTAATGGTCTTGGGTTAGGGTAATGATCTCGGGTTGGGGTTATGGTTCAGGGTTAGGGAAATGGACTAGGTTTAGGGTTATGGTCTACATTTAGGATAATGGCTTAGGGCTAGAGCAATGGTCTAGGCAGTGTAGTGGTATAAGACTAGGGTAATAATGTAGGGTTAGGCTTAGGGTTAGGTTAGAGTAGTGGTCTAGAGTTGGGTAATGGTCTAGGATTAGGGTAGGCCTAATGGTTATAATATAGCAATGGTCTAGGGTTAGGATTAAAAGTTTGTCATGCTTACTTTAAGGCACTAGACAAAAAGTATAACCAACCCTGGCTGCCCTCATATCAACATTGAATTCACTTTAGGTATTTGACTTTTCTTTTGCAACAGATGGCTAGACTCAAAACAACTAACGGCTATTATGTTATTGTTACCACCTTTGCTGACCCATACATATCTATGATTACTTTTTGACAGCACAACTCTTAACCACTTTTCACCTGCAGTCAAATGTCATTTAAAATGGACTCTCCCTGGTGAAAAGTAGGCTAAAACAACTTCAGTAAATTACCAATAATGACGAGACCAATGGCAGAAATAATATTTGCTAACAATTTTCTTTGCTACCCTGTAATTGTTACCATTTGCTGGCCCATTACCCCAGGGGAAGGCACTTGGTAGTGTACACAAGGTACACAGACCTAATTCCATGCGTAGAGTCACGCAAAGACCAATTTAATTTTCTTGGCTCATTTTGCATGTTGTGGGGCACAAAATTAATAAATGCTCCATTGAAATATGTACAAATATGGTAAACTTCAGAAGGCTTTGCAGAGGTAGTGTAAAACCATTTTTACTGACTCTTGCTATCATATGGATAACACAAATCTATATTTTTTCATTCAGCTTCCATTTTTGTTACATATTCTGATTAGATTTCATAATAAATAGAAATCTGTAGAAATAGAATACTACCTTTTTGGACATCTTGCATGTCAATTCATACTATTCACCTTTTGCATGATTCGCCATTGAGCATTGAACCAGCATCGGAATAAATGAGGGTGTTACATACAATGTATTCACCCTCTGGTAAGGTCATTGGTTTGTATTTAGAACAAATCAACCTAATAGACCTAATTGTGTAAAGCTTCTATTCATACTGCAGCTAGTTCAAGGCTCACTAGCAAATGGCAAAAACTGTGTAAAGAATATTTCCGCAGCAGTATTTTCTGAGCCGATTAAAAGGTTATAATTTCTTGTTGTGAGCAGTGTACGTCCAAAGCAAAAAGTTCCTCTCCTTCCAGTGGTAAATACAGCTCACAACCTTTACAATAACGTAGAAATGTGGATGGAATAATGAAACGGAGTCTAAATTATACCTAGATTTAAACCAGGGTTAGTCCTTCGAGAATGGAAACTTTTCTCCTTCAACACACTCTAAAAATGTGCTGTAATGGGCGAGAAAATTTCTCACGGATGGGTCGAAACGGTCCCATCGGCTGGAGGAATTTTCTCACCAGTCACATTAACTTGCACAGTATTTTAAAGAAAAAGGTCAACCAGTATGGACTAACCTTGGTTCAAACCCAAGTCTTAAAGTTAGACTCCCTTTCAGAATACCAGCCATTGTTTTTAAATGTTACTAGCTATATACTTTTACTTCATCTGTCCAGAAGTAAAAAGTGTGATAACTTTTGCACTCACAGCTAGTGGATACATATACACAAGCCACAATGACGTGGCACTTGTGATTATAGCTGCAACATGCCGCTATGTGCATGAAAGCTATCAGCGTGTTTATAGTGGATATTCGGTATATATACTTAAGGTTCCAAAATAACCTAAGGCACCTAAGGCAATTTGCCTTGGGTGCCCCTTCCATTTGCCTTGGTGCCCTCAAAAATTACTATTCTTTAAAAATGGAAATGCCTTGGTGCCTTTTAACTGGGCAAAATTGCCTTGCCTGCCCTAATTCTTATTTTGGAGCCTGTACTTTACCTGTATCCGCATATGTGATTAGGAGCTAATTGGCTGGAATGCGTGATCGTAAATTTAGCTGTTTATAGTAAGCGCGATACCCCGTAGATGGGACAATATACGTAGATCGATGACCTGGGTCACCAGCAAAATGTAAACACCCATTTCATAATTATCAACTTTCAGTGTTCTGGACCATGTTTATATAATTAATGAAATACTCCATTCGCTCTCATAAGAAAATTAGTTAATAATATTACGTACACATATATTTATAGAAAAAAAAATCAAGGTTCAAAACATAGCTGATGTTGGAAGCTCTTGAGCAGTCCGGTCACTTTGCCATTGGAATTTTTTACCAAAACTCTGTAATTGATGGGGTACATCAACACGATCACATAACAGAAAAAAATGAAAATCGGTTGTACCAATTCAAATGGCTGTCTAAAAACTGATTTTTGTGTTTCATAAATCTCCCGCCGAAAAATGGAAACACTTTCCCAAAGGACTTTTCCTTAAAATTCGGCTCATAATATCACCAATACTTTTACATTGCTGAAATATAAAAATTAAAAAACGTTACCCAGTACGATTTTAGGGCAAAAAATAGTTTGAATAGCGCCACCAAAAAACTTATTTTATGCCAATTAGCATTAAAAAAATGTCATGGCCGATTTGATTTTTGTCACCAAAATATGCGCAACTGATAATTAGGGCAATTGCATAAAAGGTTGGGCAAAAATCATTTAGCGTTAAAATGCATGGTGTACGAAAAACAAAAATTTTGGGTCCATGTGGACCTCCGAAGTGATAATTTGCAAATTTTCAGTATGTCCTCCCTCCCCTTGCCGCTAATATTTACCCTAATGATCCGCTGCTATGTACTTCTTTTTTAATAATACCTTTCTCTTAGCAATGAGCGAATTGTTAAGCTGCTGCAGTGAGCTACGATTTTCCCCTTACAACTTCCGGTGTATACGGTATAAATATGCCGGTGTGTTATAGTGGCTAGATATACCGAATATATACTCCAATATCCATCGATTTCGATGGATATTTTTACCGATAATGCGTATACGCTTCGACTAATACCGTCGATTATCTGTTTATAGTGCTGGCCGAATACGGTACATTTATTTTTATATGCTAATATACGGATAATTTCCCTCACTATAAACACGCTGTATGATATAACTCCAAACTTCTAGCCAGACAAAGTAGGTCTATATACCATTACACGCCTTTCACGGTCACCTCCCATGTTGTTAACTTTTTGAGGGGATCAAAACCAGTGTGCAAATTCCTTCGAAAATTTTGCATAGCAGTTTTTGACAATTTTATCACAAATGGGATGCTTTTATATATTTGGCATTGTAAAAAACGCTATACAAGCCAAAATTTGTGTAGCAGTTACTTCAAAATGGGCAGCATTTTACTACGCTAAACAGGGGAATTTGCACACTGATCAAAACTACACAACCACCAAGCTAAAATCCTATCATCACCCAAAATGATTACCCTCTCAATAACCTCTCTACAAGCCACAGCCTTTTGATTTTATCTTAATGGACTACAACAAAGCTCATAAAACATTGTCAATCCATGGTTCTCATATTGGGATTCCTAAAATTGATTCCTTTCTTCCATAATATGCCATTTCCTCCTACTCTTGTGCAGACAACCTCAGGGAGCCTCCCTGCTGACCTTGACCAACATGTGCAGCTGTATGTACTTGGCCTTACAGGAGGGTCAATGTTGTCCCCATTCTTAGGGGACCTGGTGAGCTGACATCTGACCCAAGGACAGGAAGGCTGGGGTCTGAATAGTCTGCATTCTTCTGGCCACACAAACAGTGGATTAGGACTCAAAATAGTGAGGTTAATCCACAAAGTACATGAGAGAGTTGCAGGTGGGTGAAATAGGGGTTAAAGGGAGGGGGCACACAGCAAACAGTCTTCATGTAGCCACATGTATAAAAAAAAAGGAGTAGGTCTGTTATACCCGGCTGTTATATTTATGAATGCACTTCTACAAACATTGTTCTGACAATATAATTCAATGTAAACTCTTGCATTGGCAGTAATTCAATTGGAAATAAAACAATTATGTAATGTAACCCGATGGCCATAATGCCTGTTCCAAATAAATAGTACAGTTTTCAATTATTTATTTGAAAAGTTGTTTCAATCTTTGAAATGTCATGAAAGAAAAGTCTACATCAAACCATACAGGACTGTGCAGCTGTGTTACCTTTACAAACCAACATTTTGAATAAAAAATAAAAACGATCAGCATTTATTCAATTTGGACTAATTTTCAAACTATGATCTCTTCAGCGACACAAGGCACCAGCTTGGAGGAACCAGTAGCCTTTGTGGTGAAATAGTTCTAAATTTATAGAATAAGAAATATAAATTGGGTAATATTTAGTTTGCAAGAAAGGTTACAATAATTCTATCAGACTGGGACTGCACATGTTGACTACATTTGTACCCATTTGTATATGCCATTTTACAAATTTTGCTTAGCTCTTATAAGAAAATAATGAAAATACCACAGTCGAATTAACAGAGGCAATTTACACCAACAGAAACAATTTTAACCAAGTTTGGTGCTAGTCTTTTACAGTCTGTGCAATTTCTAGGGAATAAACACACTTAAAATACCTACTTTTTGGCCATATTTCAACCAAATTGTCTTCACTCAAAAGATTAGGTGCAGTCCCAGATAGGATTCACTTGTAGTATTAGGATCAAAGGTCCATGGCCGATCGCTAATAGCCTCGTCCCCAGGGACCCCAGATTGGTCAAAATTGTGGTCAAAATTTTGGTATCGGAAGAAAGCTACTATTTTTCTCATTTACCCTATGAAATCTTAGGGCTAAAGGATGTTTCGTTTGGATGTTATGAGTGAAAATATGCCCCATTTTGGTCAACCAATAATAATTTTACACAGTACTCTATGGGGATTACAAAATCACATTTTTAGCTCTAACTTAAAAACAGGTTGAAATAACGGCGGCGCGAAACTTTGCAGATGGGGTTTTGGGGTGAAGGCCATTCTATCAAGATGAAAAATTTATAGACTTAAATCAGGCCATCCCCCTTCAAGTACCAGTATAATTTCCACCTTTTTTCTTCCACAAAATTAGTCCCGTATTTTTGTGGTATCAGGGGTAGGTCACTGAACCAAATCATTCCTGACTGAACTATTATTATTGCTGATTTAAATAGTATTAAATTGAATAAAGACACATATGGCAAGAAATACTGAGGGAATATTTGCTGCTAAGAATGGGTTAAGGTGTACCTTTACTTCTGTTTACAATTCCATTAGATATCCTTGAGAAAAGTTTAATTTGATTATGAATCATGAATGGTGCATATTGATGTTAGGAGCAAATGTTTCTCTCATAGGTTACTGTAGTCTCTGTCAGTTTATGGATAAAATAAAAAATTAAATTACGGATTTCTTTCATAGTAGCTTGAATCTACACATTAAGTTTAGACATAAATATGGTTCAGATGATCTAAAAATCTAATATTTAATGATTAGACTGGTGAGACAAAACTATGGGCCCAAATGACCCTTTAACATTTGAGGTTAGAGGATGAAAACCATGTTTTTTCATCATTTCCTGACATCTTTGATGAGTATTCAAAATTTTTAATTTGAGAGATCTGCACAGACAGTGGATGAAGGCCTACCTCACATTCTGGTAATCTTACAATAACAGATGACGTCACAGACATACCAAAAATACAGCACTGCCATAAACTTTGCACAATAAATTCTTGCAACGGAAGGGAAAACCAACCACAACACTCCTTACAAAAAATTTTGTCTACCAATAGAACCCATTAAACTTTGTATTTCAACTTCATCAAATAGGGGCACACAGCTGTGTAGCATATAAATAATGTGCTTATCGCTGTCATTTGGGGGATTTAGGCACCTGCCATGGGCCGACCTTACCCTGCAACTGATGAGGACTCTAAATGTTACTGGATTTGGTGGGTTTATTAATGATTAAATTGCAAGAAAACATATTTCTTCTGGATAATTAATGATGAAGATGAATGTTTCAGGCTCTGTTTTAACATTGGTTTGGATTATTAGACAAGCTATACTCAAACCTGGAACAAAGCAAACATGGTTAATCATAAGCTACCTTAAAAACATGTTTTTAGTAATTCTAATTAAAACTTTAAAAGAGACAAAATATTTCAAATTTTAAATTATTTTATTATTTTAAATCAAACCTACAGTTATACAAAAGTGCATCTATAATGAAAAATCTAGCTCAGAAAGGATTGGCATGAATTTATTTAAAATTGCAGTAAATAAGGACTCTAATTATATTATTTTATCAAGAAATTACAAACCTACCTTGCCATCAATACACTTTTATAGCACTCCACACGTAAACTGCACCAAAACATGACTGTATTAGGCCCTTGAAACTCGATTATTAGTTTCTCGTCCCCCGCCCGCGTTATGATTTTTGGGCCGCGTTAGCGGCCGAAAATCTGAAAATAATTCATTATTTTGAAAAATTCTGTTCAAGCATCACCTTTTCAGTCGATATTGGAATTTTTTGGTAGGAAACCTGTCTCGGAAGTCTCGGAAATGAGTCTAAAAATAGACCCATTATTGTTCGTATTTCGTAAATCCCCTGTAGGTTCATTTCACTGTAAAAATACGCATGTAGCCAAATGATGAATAATGAATAATGAAATAGTTCCCTCATTATGGGCTGAAAAAAATGTGATGAGAAACTCATAATTGAGTTTCAAGGGCCTTATGGGCATATTTGAGCACTAAGAGGGTCTCAAGTTTTGGATTGAATAGTCCTTTTCATATAAACATCGAACATTTTGAACAAAATACAATGCACCAAGTTTTACAAAATCCCGCGTTTGTACATGCCCGTACATTCACAAGTGCTTTGCCAGTTGTGAAGGGGGGGGGGTAAACTTCGTTTGATAGGTCTAGGGACAACAGTGACTCGGAAGCCTTCCCATCATTGGGAGTTATTCATATACATACACACACATAGGCCTACTTGTTTGACATGCTAACCATGGATGTATGAAATACAATCAGTGTGTGAATAAGATGCAATGAAGCATCTTCCAAAAATGACTCATTTGTTTGTGGACCCTAATGACATAGGGCTTAGAGTAATAAAGGTTATGGTACATACCATTTTCAAAATCTTTCGCACCCTCCTGAAGACAAAAAATATCACTTTCTGGAAATGGAGAGTAATTCCAAATATAAAACCCTACCCAAATCAATTTCTTGGTGCGTGGACAAGCTTAGTTAACTTATCCAAAAACTTTTGCCTGATGTATGCTTGTGGACATTTTCACATACGAACCGCGCTACTATAATAATGATTGGATGACTTTGCCAATTGTCTCTTCAAGAAAAAAAAAAAAAAACTAACACAGCTTTAAAAGAACTAATCCACCGACCAACATGAAAAAAGTGCTGGTCAAATGGTACTAATTTTATTCCCAAAGTCAATATGTGATTAGATTCAGTAACCGGCCTACAAGAATTTAATGAATTCCATAAATCAATCTTAAATCCCCGTCCTCTTGATATGGCTTATTTTAAACCCCTTTTCACGGGATAATAAGGAGGGCACTGGGGTTATTTTCACATCAAAGTGCAGGTCATAACAGAGCTGCCTGCCAATTAAATGAAAATGGTATTTCAATTGTAGGGTAGGGATTGACTGAGCATGGGTTACGGTCAAGATCAAGGTAGTACTCCTTTGGGTCAAAGAGCTAATTCACTATGATTATTGCTCAATGCAATACAGTTCTCAAACAAAACATAGACAAGAATCTTCTTACGGGGAATATTCGAACATGAAAACATAATGATAACCAACAAACGATGATTTAAAATACATGTGTGTGCAGGCAGAATGAAAATATAACATGAACACAAACAAGAAGGAACAAGAATGGAAAGGGTGTCTTAGGCCCTACTTGCATACAACAGCACCAAACAGCAATGAACACCTATGTATGCGAGTGGACTGTGTGTGGATTAGATATCATAGAATGTTTCAATCATGAGGGCCTAACTCCAACTGCCAAGTTTGGGGCCTGAGGATGCCATACTTAGGGTTAGGGACAATAGATTCTAAATCACACACCAGCCAGCTGCAGAGAGAGCACAAGCATCCCGGGGTTTGCAAAAGAATAGCCCATTTTACTTATCAGAGGTCCCGCGCATCGACCGTACCCCTGAGGTCCTTCAGGTGGGGTATGGATAACTTCTATGATATACACTATGAAGATCTAGGTAAAGCTTTAGGGGTAGCATGGCTAAAAATTATGTGTCTAATCAAGCTTGGCCAGCATACCATAACTTTGAAATGCAATATAATCCTACTCATAGGACAATACAGATATTACACATGAATGCTACTCAAATGAATGATAGCAAAAGTTGTCATTTTTACCTACAACTAGGACATTAAGATACAAATCACCCATAATTTTGCCAGATGGCCAACAAAAAACATCTACTTCTAAATTAAAGGTGCTTGTTCTGATTTAAGTGTATCATGCCTCTCTATTTGATATGGGAGCCTATCATACCACCGCCAAGTTTTGTGGGAAACAGTCTTGTGGTTGTTGAGAATGAAGCGATAATGCTATTTGCACTGCCCATTCACCATCTGTGTTTGTAATTAATGGTTCACCATTAAGAATGCAGCTGTTTTTAAATCTTTCTTCGGAAGGGAGATGGATTTTGAAGGCTGAATTGCAGGATGACAATGAAAAAATGTGGCCTTTCATCAGATATCAAAATAGATGCTACTTGCGGGCAAGTGGTGGGTCACAAGGATTGTTAGGAATAAGCATCTTTAATTAGTTCAGAACTACTGAGCAATGTATCTTAGTAAGCATAACATGTTTGCAACTTAACTAAAATCATCATCATCATTAGTATCAGAATCATATAAATCAAAATCATGAACTTCTGTGGTGGGGTGGCAAAAGCAAAACAACAAAACAGGGTGATTGTTTTTTGAAAATGAGACGTTGGCCGCAAAATGGGGGGGGGGCAAATGGGGGGCCAGAGGGGTGCAAAGCCATTTATTGAGGGGGCGAATTTGGGTCCTGGTCAATTTCTATACCGTCATTCCGCTGATGTGGTATTCTTCATTCACAAGGTTTGCTCTTTTGAATTGAGATCAGGTTTGATTTGATTATTCAGGGACAATTGTCCTGAACAATTTTATCCAAATTTCAAAACTGTGACCAATCCATAACCTAATTTGACCCAATTTGACCCCTAGATAACATTTAACCTCAACCTCTTTAGGTCACACCTCTCCCACCTACACCTAATGGTGAACTTCAGAAATGGTATTAACTTTCAGAATAGCAAAACTTTGCTATAGCAAGTAGTCCCTCATATCATATCCCAACCTGGGATCCCAACAGTAAAAGAATTTGCAAAAGCCAGTGTCATAAATAAGATCCTGACACTACACAGCAAATGTGGCCATATGTCAAAAATCTAAGTATCTTGGGAAAACACCAATTTGGTTGTTAAAAGACAAGACAAGACTAGAATATCTTCTAAGGGTACACATCTAGATGTACTTAGAGCATCAAATAGCTCAGCATTTACAGCAGCACACACATTTTTAACCTGTTTTTCCTCTTTTCTCCTGTAAGTTCACAGACACAATACTTGGAATGTTAAATTCAATAGGGACTTGCAAGCAGGTTGTATCATAGAAATAAGGTCACTGTTTTTTTCTGATGGGCTTTCCCTGGGTTTTCTAAGCTTTGCAGCAAGGGTAAAACCTTGTTACCCTTTGACCTCTTTTGGAACATTCCAGTGCAAGCTACAAAGAGCATCATGCTTGATATATGTTATTTCATGTACGATGTAATGTGATTCCCATTCTTTAACATTTAATATTTTATAGATTGTGGGAGTATTGTTGCATGTGTGGTGAAATACACTATAGACACGACAGTAGTTTACTATAGGAATGCATTATGAAAGCTTATGAACTTGGGTCTCATTTAGCATTAAATCAATGTACTTTATAAAGTTGATTGATTGAAGGTCATTTTCGAGTTTATAGTGAACAAATTATAATACTCTACTCCACACTTGAATGTTTTTATTTTGTTACTAGTTTAGTGTTTTGATTTTCTTTGTTACTATGGCAACAATTGAGTTTTAGGTTGTAGTTAACCTAAGATACATGCTCAATACCGAGAATAACATTCATAAGTACAAGTGCCATCACTTGTGTTCTGAAAACAATTTAATATTGAAAATGAAATGGTGTTGCTGAGAAATTTACCAACACAAAGATGAATATCAAAACAATACAACAACTACAACCAGTAAAATAAAAGATCTTTGAAAAAAAAGCTTTAAATAGTAGCATGTTGTATTGATTTGAAAGTAAAATATTATGAAGAAGAAAAAAAAATCTGACTGACCCTCATATTTTTTTTTTTCTGTTACGGCAAACAAACAATTTATTATGCCTTATTGTCACTGCTACCCACAATACAAAGTGCATTATGGAACAGTGTAAAAAAGCAACTCTCTAGAGTGATGGAAAAGCAAAAAGAGTGAACTTTACTCTTAAAGAGTGACTACAGGACTAACTCAAAAAGAGTGAGAATTTCAAATTTGAAAAGAAATGGAAATAACAGTAACTTTTTCAATTCCATGTTGAAAACTTTTTATTTTAATTGCCATTTTATAATTTTGTATATTATCAAGAGTAAATTTGACCCTAACAATATTTTTGAAAGGTATAAAATTTCACTCTTTTTAGTGGGACTGTAATCACTCTTTATGAGTAAAATTCGCTCTTTTGTAGTTAGAGACATAACAACGACACTGCAAATATGCAGAGAGTGCAACCTTGAATGGCATGTATAATATAACTGCAATGGTGCATGATTGGTTAATGTGAAATAAGGTTTATGAGATTTACCTATCTGGCCTCCTGAAGAGTCTCGATAAACCACAGCAGAGTTTGGACGATTAGTGTGTCCCTGTCCATCACCTATGATGCAGGATGCAAGAAATGGAATGAAAGAGGAAAGAGAAATAAAACAAGGTGTTAAGCAATGATGTCAATGATGAAATGGATGAGCAAACATGACCTTCATGATGAAACTGTTTCGCCATGTTAATGATATTAATTGATGAGTTAATATCAAGAAGTTGACGCTCAGTATGAAGAGGGCGGGATGGAAAAGTTTAAAAAGAGGGAGGGCAAAAAGTCAAATACAAATATGTATGGGTATAATGTGTTAAGTACATACATTGTAGAACCATAGATTATGGAGGGAAATCCACTAAGCAAACTGCATACATATCCCTTTAAAGGTGCTTGTTCCGATCGTCTTTGGGACCCCCGTGTTTTACCCGGAAGTAGTATAAATTTTGATATCAGATGGTCAGTGTGTACAAGTGTCAGGCTCTCATATTAACACAACAGACAAAAATCGGAACAAGCACCTTTAAAAGGCCATAATGGTGATTAATAATTTGTTGGACAGAATCTACAAGCACTTGCGTGGACTGGATGAACCAGAGTGATCATCGCACCTTACAATGCAATACATAATAGTCCCAAGTATACACCGAAGGGCAGCATAGTTTGCTGCATATACTGTATAAGTGGAAATTTTTGCGTACAGATATTTTCGCGATTTTAACAGTTTTGCCAAATGCGCGAGAATTTAATTCACGGTATTGACATCAATGCAATACAAATCTATTGGAAAAAGTTATTTTCGCAAGTTTTATTTTCGCGTTTTTATGTTCACTCGCGAAATTCGTGAAAATAAAAACCTCGCGAAAATTTCCACTTATACAGTACTCAAGGTGTGCCTTGCTCAAGAAATTATTTTTCAAACTGTACTTGACCATGTTGACCATTGAAATTCAGTATGAGATCCACACCAATAAGAACTCATTAACAAGCTTGAAAAAGAAAACAGGATCCAGATTTTTAACAAACACATTTGGGATAAAACCACCAGAATCACCTGAGTGATGAAAGACTTCCACTAGAATACCTTGAAAAACAAGAACTGCAAACATACTAACAATTCCTCACAAAGCAAGATAAGCCGCCGGGCTCTGTTGTTCATATGTATCTGAGAAATGTATGATTTTCATGCACTTGTGCGCAAATGTAAATGTAAGGATAAGATTAGGGGTTTGACAGTGTTTTGCTTATTGACTTCAGGTGGCACAAGATACTATCTTATCTTGGTACATAGAAAAAACTATACAGCAAATTAAATTTACTTGTTAAGCAAAACTATTTTCCTTTGGTATTTGGTGGTCTTGCATGTTTATTTTTAAGGTGATTTTGTTGGTACAAAAAATAACACTTGTGCAGGTCAGCTAGGACTACAAAGTCTCTCTGTTCCTGCATAACCTATAGGCTATTTCAAAACTGTTTTGAAATTTTTAAGACAGACTGAATATCAACAAACAGACTGTGCCAACATCATGTGGTAACGAAGATTATCCAATGGGAGTCAAGTTCTGAAGTACCAAAGCTACTATTAATACTTTTCTAGATCACCTATTACAAATATAATGAAATATGAAAGGCATTTTAATTGGTGTGGTGATAATAAATGTAAATATTCTTTTGAATAAATTATGGTGTGGTTTTGGTTATTCAACATGATAGAATTATATTGAATGGAAACAATACTGGAAGAGTCTGATTTGACAAAGGGCAGCACATGGGTTTTAACTCTTCTGAACTCTGCTCTTCAGTATTACCTAACAGCTGGCAAGTAATCATGCAATAATCCTACCCAAAACACCCATGTTGTACAAACATATTACTCCTGGATAGGCTATGGCTAACAAATACTCTAGCTATCAGAGTGATATCAGTGGAGTCTTCAAATTGAGTCCAATGGTCAGTCAGCATGAAAACACTCACAGAACTGCATCAAATAGTAAGAAAGAGAAAGTGTGTGGACACAGCTTTGTAGCGTGCCATCTATATCAAAATGTCCAAATGTATGGTTGATGAAAAATAATATTTTATAAAGAATGTTTAAAAAAGAGAACATATGATACAGTGGGTCTAGCTAAGAGTTGTCAAGAGGGAAAGAATAAAGAGGAGTGGGCCAAACAAAGGTAAAAATTCCGGAATACAGATGCAGGTAGGTGTCATTCAAAAGTGGGAAGTGGGAATAATGAAGCTGTAGATAAAGTATCATTGTCATCAGGCTGTGTCCATCCACTGTTGGAGGAAGCCTATTCCTTCCTATCTGCTTGTCAGTCCTAGGGCAGGCCATGATGCTCTGTATTGGATGTAGTTATTTTGTCTCTCCACATCTGTTTTCTTGTCGAACCCTTCTTTTCTTGCCATTTCTGGGTGTGCCATTCAGTGAGCTTCTTTGTCATCTGTTGTCTTGTATTCTGTCATCTGTTGTCTTGGTATTTGCCATCATGGCATTTCATTTCTTCAGTATAACATTTTGACTTGCATTTTTAGCCTTATGTCAAATCACTATGCCCGTCTTTGTCACGTAGTCAGATTAAGCATTCTTCTTTAGCTTTCCATGGCCATCTGTGATGTTCTTATTTTTGTTCTATCTCTACTTTAGTTGTCACCACGTTTCTGCTCCATAGGTCATGGTTGTTAGAACGGACTGGTCATATATCCTTCTTCTTAGTAACAATGGTATTTCCTTGTCAGTTAGCAATTCCTTCGTGCCGATATTTCAACCCATTTTGATGACAGCTAAAAACGTTATTTTGTAATCCCCATAGAGTACTCTGTAAAATTAATATTGGTCGACCAAAATGGGCATATGTTCGCTCATAACATCCAAACCAAACATCCTTTAGCCTTAAAATTTTACAGGGTAAATAAGAAAAATAGTAGCTTTCTTCTGATACCAAAATTTTGATCACTTCCGGTAAAATCTGGGGTCCCTAGGGACAAGGCTATTAGCGATCGGACCATGAACCTTTAATCCTCATCAATACTTCTTTTATGTTGCCTTCCATTTTCAATGTTTGGCACAATATTGGTAGCTGTTTACTTTTTCTATCTGATGATTTTTAAAAACCAGAAATATGAGACAGAAAGAGTTTCAAAACATTCAAAAAAAAAATATATGCTGCATTTAAATTAGAAAAATGATGGCACATCACTTTAACATTTGGAATGGATATACTGTGAAACTCTGTGAGTATGGCAATGGTGAAGGTAATCCTGAAAACAAGGCCAACAACCTAGAAACTTACGTCACATTGATTGTGGATAGCACATAACATAGTTCTCTTTCAATAGTTTGAACCAAAACAAATATGCATATCTCATGAACATAGCACTAAATCCAAGATAACGTAATATATTCAGCTCAAATACAACAAACAGAATGCATAGGCAAATAGGTGTTATGCATAGCATGTGGACACCACACTAATGTGTAAATAGGGATTGCTTTCATGCACAGATAAAAGCACAGACAAACTGTCCCTGCTTTTTTAGTCCCAGTCAAACTATATCAACATGCCTAAGAAAAGGTGATTCATTGTACATTTAATCTGATGGCCAGTGATTGAATGCTTCATAAAAGGATTTTTGGCTATAGTGTGAATAAAAAAAAGACTACAAGTTTGCTGTATACAAACTTGACTGGCTATTTTGACATAAGAAATTGTATCTGTTCTGCAACAGGGTACCTATCGATACAACTTAACAAAAATAAAGTCAAAAACTCTTTACTCTCAAGTTCTACTATACTCTGGGCCAGGGCCAGGGCCGTACGCAGGATTTATTTTGGGAGGGTGCGGGACTTCGAAAAAGTGGACCTTTTTTGGTAAAAGAGGACCTAACCCCTCGAAAATGGCACTTTTTTAAAACTTTTTGAACATCTCACCAAAAAGTGGACTTTCTTCTCTGAATTTTTTACCTTTATATAAACCAGAGCATCAATTATGCAGTAGCCTATAGCGTATAATATGATGCCATTCAAAGACAACAACAACATTCTTTAAAGTACCTTTATATATTATTTACAATAGAAAATTGCACATTAATACAATTTTGTTTATGATATAATCAAACCTGGAAAGGGTGATCACTTTATTAAAATACAAAGAAGTAACGTGAAAGCGCGACCAATACTTGCATGACAGGTCCCTTTTAAGAATGGGATTTTGGGGGAATCCCATGCTGGCATCATATGACATTGAGGTGAAATGTCCCAAAACTGGTGCATTGTGGGATGAACTCAATAGGAGATAGCAGTGTGTTTGTAAGGCCACTTATGACTGGTTGGAGTGAGAGAATTTGGGCTGTTTCAAGTTAATACAGTGCAAGGTTAAAGGGAGCCAAACACATGTTGCTTATTGCCATCATTAAGTTGCACTTCATATGACACTGCTAATGATTTAAATACCACCTAGGGTCAGAGCCTGGCCATACAAGGACACGTTCTATGCATCATAAAGTTGCCCTGGTTGCAAAGAAACATCTTTTTAGTTCAGTATCCTTTGGTAAATGTGAGAAGTAGAATGATGTGCAGTGGAAAAATCCTTCTTTTGATTATGGAGAAGAACTTTCCATAAATAAACAGCAAACAATATGAACCTGGTAATAAGATAATAGCCTAATATGATATCATGCAGGCCTAAGCATTTATATTTATGGCAAAATGGAATGAAAAATAACATCTCTAAGAAAACTTTTTAAACTTTGTTTAACTTTTTATATCAATAACAGGTTCCTTCACAATAAAAACCAAACTTCAATTTTATTTAAAATTTATGTACTTGTGAGTGAGTAGTCCTACAATATCTACATTTTTGGACTTGTTTGAGCCAGATTATTTCACGTAAGTAGCTTTGAGGTACGCATTTGCGTTATAATATAGCCTATCTTGATTTTTTTTCAAACATCATGCTACAGTAAAAAAAACGGTAAAATAATAAACCCACACCATACTTTTATCATGTATAACATCTCTCAATATAATACATTGTCCTCTAAAATGTTATTGATTCCATAAATACTTTTAGCTGCCTGATTTAGGCCCTCTATTTTGGGCATCTTTTTTTTATTTCTGTGTTTCAAAATCTGTTAACTTGTTATCTTTTAATTCTGTTAACACACAAGAAGTAACATGCCCGGACAAAGTTGGGTTTTTAACTTACTAAAAACATTCACACAATTGCAATACAACTTTCCAAGATCAAGTGAAACTGAAATAGGTATAGAATTATGTTTCATATTTTATAGTACAATAACTATAGTGTAAAGACAAATGACTATTTTAGTCATTTTGGTCTTTCCACTATATTTAATTAGCCACATTAAATAAGAAACATAATTTAAGAAGGCTAGGGCCTAGCTAGTTTTAGTTATTCAACATTTGTTATATGTTTCAACAATAAATGTTTCTGTAATGGTTTGTTGAGGAAAAGGTATTCTGACAAATTTATTGTTCAGCTAATATCGCCCACAACTTGAGTCCTAAGAAGACGAAATGATTATGAAACATAACCACTGCTAGTTTGAACAGCATAAAGTTGAAATGAAACTAGTAGGGTCAAAGTGACAACACACAAATGCATATTACTATAGAGCTAGCCACTGACGTCCAAATCAAGACAACCCCACTTTGAATTGAGAGTTCTATACATTACAGACGTAAATTTACCTTCCTGTTTTGTGGAGAACGCCATGTTGGTTTTGTGACCTCAGATACCACAATTACGAAGGTGGCTTTTTGCATAATATTACCCGAAATCACTCGCGATCCAGGACACGTTCTATGCCATTATAAGTTTGCCATGGTTTGCAAGCCCAAACATATTTGTTCAGTATACTCTGGCTAAATGTGAGAAGTAGACTGAAGTGCAGTGGCCAAATCCGTCTTTTGATTATGGAAAGGAACTTTCCATAAATAAAAAAGCAAACAAATGAAACTGGCTAATAAGATAATAGCCTATAATGGATATAATGCAGGCCTAATGCCATGTATATGGAGGCAAAAGGAATGAAAAATAACATCTCTAAGAAAACTTTTAAAACTTTGTGTAACTTTTTATATCAATAACAGAGTTCTTCACCAATAAAACAAAACTTCAATTCATCTAAAACTTTATGCTACTTGTGGTGAGTAGGACACAATATCTACATTTGGACTTGTTTGAGACAGATTATTCACGTAGTAGCCTTTGAGGTAGCATTTCCAGTTAGAATATAGCCTACCTTGATTTTTTTTTTAAAAAATGCCATTACAGAACGCGGAAATAATAAACCCACAACCATACTTTGATCATGTTAATAACAGCTCTCAATATACACATTTTCTCAAAATGTGAGTTGATCTAAAGTACTTTAGATGCTGATGTAGGCCTACTATTTTAATGTAATCTTTTGTTTATTTCTGTGCTCAACTGTTAACTGTTATCTTTAATTCTGTTAACACATCAAAGAGTAACTGCCCAGACCAAAGTTGCGGGTTTTAACCTTACTAAAAACATTCACACAATTCCCAAATACAACTTTCCAAGATCAAGTGTTAAATGAAATAGGTAGTAGAAATTGATGTTTCATATTGTATGACCAATAACTATAGTGTGAAAGACAAATGATATTTAGCATTTGCTTTTTACACTATATTTACGTTGCCACATTAATAAGAAACATATTTAAGAAGGCTAGGGCTGACATAGTTTTTTTTTTTTTTTTAAACAAAATTTGCCATATCTAACTCTTCCAAATGTTTCAAACATAAATCATGTTTCTGTAATGGTTGTTGATGAAAAGGTGATTCTGACAAAAGTATGGTTCAGCGAATATCTCCCACAACTGGTCCTAAGAGTGAAAATGACTTGAACATAACCATGCTTAGTTGAAGATCAAAGTTGAAATTGAAACTAAGATGGTCAAGTGAAAACCACAACAATTGCTAATTATATAGAGCTAGCCACTGAATGTCCAAAGACAAGGAAAACCACTACTGTGATTGGAGAGTCTATACTATTTAAGACGTAAATTGGACTCCGGTTTGTGGAGAACGCCCATGTTGATTGTGATGACCCAGATAACACAATACGATGGGCGCTTTTGCCTAATATTACCCGAAATCAACCGCGATCCAACATTGTGCAAACTGATGATAGGTATAAATTTCATTGAAAATTGCAAAAAAAAGTGTTGTAAACAGTAATTAATGCGTACTGAATTCCGGTGGTTTGACGAAGAGTAAATACGTAAATTTAATTAAAATGGGGTACCTTCGTCCAGGGTACGTAGTTATTATTAATGATTCGTGGCTTAACTATGACATTGCTCCAGTGAGTTTGCCTATTGGTGCTATTTCAATGCTAAAATTATTTATTTATTGTGTGATGGGGGGGGGGGGGGGGGGCGGGGGGGGGGGGGGGGTGGGGGGGGGGGGGGGGGGGGGGCGGGGGCGGCGCGCGGGGGTGGGGGGGGGGGGATGGGGGGGGGGGGGGGGGGGGAGGGGGGCCGGGGGGGGCGGCGGGGCCTGGGGGGTGGGGCGGTGTCGGGGGGGCGGGGGGGGGGGGGGGGGGGGGGTGGGGTGGAGGGCGGGAGGGGGCCTTGGTTGGGGGGGGGGGGAGGGGGGGGGGGGGGGGGGGTGGGGGGGGGGGTGGGGGGGGCGGGGGGGCGGCAGCTGGGGGGGGGGGGGGGTTCGCGGGGGGGGGGGGGCGCGGGGGGGCGGGGGGGGCGGGGGGGGGGGCGGCGTGGAGGGGGGGGGTGGGGGTGCGGTGGGGGGGGGCGGGGGGGGGGGGGGGCGGGGGGGGGGGGGGGGGGGGGGGAGGGGGTGGCCCCGGGGGGGGGGGGGGGGGGTCCGCGGGGGCGGGCGGGGGGCTGGGGGGGGGGGGGGCGGGGGCTTGGCGGGGGGGGGGGGGGGCGGGGTGCGGCCGGGGGGGGGCGGGGGGGGGGGGGGGGGGGGGGGAGCGGGTGGGGGGGGGGGGGCGGGGGGGGGCGGTAGGGCGGCCTGGGGGGGGGTGGGTGGAGGGGTGGGGGGAGGCGGGGGGGTGTGCGGGGGGGGTAGGGGGGAGGGGGGGGGGGGGGGGGGGGGGGTGGGGGGGGGGGGGGGCGGGGGGCGGGGTTGGGGGGGGGGGGGTGGGGGAGGGGGGGAGGGGGTGGGGGATCGAGGGGGTGGGGGAGGTGGGGGGGCTTGGGGGCGGTGGGGGGGGGGGGGGTGGGGGGGTGGGATGGGTGTGGGGGGGGTGGGGGGGGGAGGGGGGGGGGGGGTGGGGGGGGGCGGGGGGGGGGGGGGGGGTAGGGGGCCCGGTGGGGGGGGGGGGGGGGCGGGGGGGGGGGGGGCGGGAGGGGGGAGGGGACGAGTAGCGGGGTGCGGGGGGCTTCGGGGGGGTGGTGCTAGGTGGGGGGGGTGGGGGGGGGGGGTGTGTAGGGGGGGAGGTGGGGGGGTGGGTGGGGGGGGGGGGGGGGGCGGGGGGGGGGCGGGGTGTGGCTGGGGGCGGGGGGGGGGGGGGTTATGAGGGCGGGGGGGTGGGGGGGGGGGTGGTGGGGGGGTGCGGAGGTGGGGGGGGGGGGGTGGGGTGGGGGGGCGCGGGGGGGGGGGGGGGTGGTGGGGGGGGGGGCGGGGGGGGGGTGGGGGGGAGGGGGGGGGCGGGGGGGTGGGGGGGGCGGGGGGGGGGGGAGGCGGAGCCCGGGCGGCCGGGGGGGGCGGTTCGGGACGGGGGGGGGGGGGGGGGGGTGCGGGGGGGGGGGGTGGGGTGCGGGGGGGTGGGGGGGG
>JAMKCH010001472.1:45000-62487 GCA_023653785.1 Ophioderma brevispina
TCACAGTGTGGGCCGCGGTACAGTACGGATCATAAAAATAAGACAGGTATCATTTCACTTATTTTCTTTTGCTGTCATCCCCAGTCTGTATATCCATCGATGGGTTGACTCGACGACACACACCACTCAGAGCGCCCATATAATTTCATATGTCACGTTCAACTCACCATCCCGCGTTCCAACCTGTTAAGGCCTACCAACTTTTCACAAATGTGCACCCCTATATAGGACTTCCACATTCGTTTTTCCATCAAACAAAGTAATAGAAGCCTAGCCTATTAAATTGTGATGACCAAAAGTCCTGACATGAAATTGTTAAGCCGGGGGGACTTTAAAACATGTCTAAAACATGATACTACTAGAGTGTACGTGATCCTATATGCATTACGGCTTCTTTTTTGTTTTTTGGTATAGGGTGTAAAGTGGCCGAGTTTCATGTGGTATATTTTACTATAAAGTCTCGCCAAATAAAGACACCAACAGAAAAACACGCAGGAATAAATTATCTCTATGTTGTATTTTTAAGCATTGTATTCCTGATTCTTGCAACAATGACTGCAAAAAATTGTTCTCTATTTGTTTTTACAAAGGTGAATGCAACGTGAATAGGTTCTGTTGTGTATGGAAATTGCGCAATTGTTCATAAATGTGGTACTCTCACCACACACACTGGACAGTGCAATTACCGTCAAACAAAAATACTGCTAGTTGAAAGCATAAAAGTTGAAATGAACCAAGTATGGTCCAAAGTGATAAACCCAAAATGCATATTACTATAGAGCTAGCCACTGAATGGTCCAAATCAAGGAAACCCCTCCCATACTGTTGAATTGGAGAAGTCTATACTATTAAGACGTAAAATTTGGACCCTTCGGTTTTGTGGGAGAAAACGCCTGTTGGTTGTGCGACCTCAGATACCACAATACGTGGTGGGCTTTTGCATTAATATACCCGAAATCACTCGCGATCCAACATTGTTCAAACTGCTGATAGATGATAATTCATTGAAATGCAAAAAAAAACGTGTGGCTGTAACCAGTAATTAAGGCGTTATTGGAATTCGGTGGGTTGACCCCCAAAGAGTAACTACGTAAATTAATTAAAAATGAGGGTACCTTCGTCCGGGTACGTAGTTAGTATTCATGTTCGTGGCTTAACATGACAGTGCTCCAGTGAGGTTGACCTGTGCTATTTCAATTGTAAAATTATTTTATTGGTGATGAAAAGAGAACAAGGCGGCCTACTGCAAAACAGTCAAGATTGATTAGATTACATATTTATTTGCATTTGACGAGATTTAAATGATCACCAACGTGTTATTTTGGTGCAAAAAATTTGTGACCTTTTGTTTCAGTCAAGAAATCGCGTGCAGGCCTGATCGCGTGGGGAGCTAATAAGTCAGTACATGTCATAGTGGTACTGGTACACTAAATTACTACAGCAACATTGGTACGTCACGATTAACGTGGTATGCCAAATTACAAATTTTTTGTCAATAGTGGCATGAGAGTCCTGGCTAAAAATACAAACACGATACCACAAACAAAGTAATAAGTTAATAGGAGTAAATAAAATTGTACATGAAGGCTGACATGAAAAATTTTTCAAAAAACCGGGGGGGGGCTTAACACATGTCAAACATGATAGAGTGTACGTGATCCTATCTGTCTACGGGTCTGTATTGTGTAAAAGGGGATGAGGTTTCATTTTGGTCAGATTTTACTCAAAAAAAAAGTTTTGTAAATCATTATACAGTAAAACATTATTTTAAAAAAAAAAATTTCTTATGTTGGTATGTTTTAAGCATTTTATTTCTGGTGCTTGCAACATGGCTGCAACATTGTTACTCAATTGTTGACTAAGGGTGACATGTCAACGTGAAATGCGGGGTGTACAGTGTATTCAAATTGCACAATTAGAATAATGTGGTTACTTTCACACACATAATATACAGCCATTATACAGCCAAAATACTGTTAGAATATTAGAAAAACCCCTACAGTATTTGGCTGTTATTTGGAAATAAAGCCAAATACTGTACTATATATTATGAATAAAAAACATTGATTTCAATTATACAATTAAAGAATATATGACAACACAGGGCTGGAAAAAAATGGTTATTTCCCGCGTAACCAATACTTGAGATTGCCCGAGTACCCGCGATAGAACGGCTGCGGATTAGCAGCCGCGCGCCGCGCAGGCGGCGCCAGGGGGTGTGTCTGAGGGGGGATGTGCCACCTAGAAAGGTGAAGCTTTTTGAAAAAATGACAGCAGAAATGACGCGATGGGTGCACCATTTTTCACGTTTTCGAGTATGAGAATGTCAATGCTGAGAGTTGTGTGTGTGGTAAATGTGATTACAGAAGATTAGAAACATGAATAAAAACGATGATGATTGATGAATGAGACAAAATGTTTCTGCTATTTCTTCACCAATGCGTATCATGTCATGTCAGCTCGTCTCGGTCGTCCGTCAATGTTGTTGTTTACTTTGTTCCGAAACTCAATGATTGCGAGGCTCGCTCAATAAGTTGTGGAATTCCCATGCACGTGGAAGCTAAAAATTTGCGCATGCCGCCAAATGACATTTTGGGTATCACATATTCCTACTGCTGGTGCCCCTACAAGTAGATCAAGGCGGCTGGGGATTTCCCAACAACTTAAAAATAGCAACAAGAAAGAGATGCTCGCTCGAACGCTCGCGGATATTAAGTAATTAACCACAAGAATCATGTAAGTCGACACCCCTAACGAACAGATATTTTAAACACTATGAATGTCGAAATTAATATTTTGTTGTTCTTGTTGTTGAAAATGTCGTATACAGTTTATCTAATTGTAATTTTTCGGACCGTCACTCACCGTGGCACCGCACTGACCTGTCAAGACACGCACGCTTCTTGCCTCAACCTAGGCCAAGTGGCCAAGGGTCGACGGACTTTACTTCACTTTTTGCCCATTATAACATGAAATTTCATCCGACGTAAACGCCGTATTTTTAATCAATCCTAGCTCACAAAATAAAATTTGAAAGGGTTAATGAAAACGTTACATCATCTATTCGGATGTTATTTTTTGAAATAGCGAAGGATTCCTGATTAAAAATATTCCATTGCAAAGAACAAACCCATAGGATTTTTACCGGCAGTAACCTCGTGTGTGGTGTAATGGATGATTACGCACGCGCGAATTGTCACTTGAAACCTTTTATGAATGAAGGATATTAAAAAAGGTAGCACAAAAATCTACCGAACATCGGTAAAGGACGAGCGACTCTACTCGATACGCACGCAATAGCAGAGTTTTAATGGACAAATAGTGAACTAATTTATATCTCAAAGATCGAATATTATGATTATTACATTAAAAACTGAAACCCGATGAAGGTATGATCACAATATTTATGTTCACGTTTTTTTCAATTAAATTTGTTGTAAAGCTTACAAATTTCATCCTTTTTTTTTTTTTTAAAAAAAACTTTTCTTTTTTTTTTTTTTTTTTTCTTCCTTTTTTTGGGATAAGCTTACAAATTTCCCGCGAGAGTTACCGAATTCACCGGCCGCCAGGCGCAGCCGAGTCCGAGTTAGTTAACCGGTTTCCAGCCTGATGCAAATATTGATATTTGGTGATAATTTCAGTTTGAAAATATCTTTCAATAACTATTTTGTTTGTATTTTGCACGAAGCGCACTTAAATTGAATATCACTCAGATCGGAACACCGCGTCCCCTTAGAGCAAGAACGGGCTATGTCCAAAAATGGAATTTGAGATAGGCGAGTTTAAAGTTTGATACAGCTAAAAAAACAAGGAAATCAAGTATAAGCAGTATTGAAAATTGGAATTAAATAGTAACTTCCAGGTTCATGTTACTTAAACTTTTTCAACGTTGATTATAGGCCTCACATTCGTTGTTTCCACAAACAAGTTACTAGAAGCCTATGCATATTAAATTGTTTCGAGGACTCAAAGTCCTGGACCATGAAATTGTTAAGCCGGGGGGACTTTAAACATGTTAAACATGATACTATAGAGTGTACATGATCCTATCTGTCATTACCAGTTCATGTATTGTGTAAAAGTGGCCGTCTAGTTCATTTGGTCATATTTTATCTAAAAGGTGACAACAATAAAGACACCAACAGAAAAACACCAGCAGGAAAAAAAATACTCTTATGTTGTATTTTTTAAAGCATTGTATTCCTGATTCTTGCACTGACTGCAAAATTGTTACTCTAGTGTTTTACAAAGGTGACATGCCAACGTGTTAAATACGGTGTATTGAAATGGCGCCATTAGTCATACGGTGGTTACTCTCACACCAACTGGACAGTGCAATTACCGCAAAATACTCTAAAAATGATTAGAAAACTTACAGCAATGTTTGGCTGTAATTTGAAATAAAGCTAAATACTGTACTATTACGAATAATAATATGAATTTTCAATAGACGTTAAATACAACATTTACTAGCTATACCATGCAGAGATACCGTGACAATTTTTGCCATTTTTTTCTTCAAAGGTTGGACCTTTGTTCTGCAATTTGGAAATTTTGGCTTCAGATTGAGGAAATTGGACTTATTTTTTTTCCATAAATTGTTTGTTTGAAAAAGAGTACCATACAACTTGGCTTTGAAAAGGGGTATGTAATTTTTAAAATTTGTTGGCCAGCTACTGTAAAATATCACTGACCTTTTCATTTTTCGCTCGCCGTTTGACCCTATTCTTTGCCCATCGGCCGCGAAAATCCGGGGGGGGGGACACTCTAAACATACGTATCGGTACAACTTATTATCTCCAATATCGGCTCATGTATATTGTGTAAAAGGAGAGTTTCATTTGGCCATATTTTACTCCAAAATAACAACTAATGAATGGCCAGAAATAAAATACAATAGATAAAAAACAACAGCAGTGGTAAAAAGCAAATCACCTCAAAGTTGTAATTTTAAGAAATGCTTCTTATTTTTTGCAACATACTGTGAAGTTGTTTACAAGGATTAATTAAAGACTTTTAAAACTTTCCTTCATCCAATCTTTAATAATATTTTCATCTTTGGTGTTAAGAGAGTATAGACAAAATATTGATATGGCAGTAGTGGGTCTCAAGCTTGGGGTAGGGACGGACTATAATCCTATAGACGTACGGGCCGGGCTGCGATAAAACTGCGAATCCCATTCTCCATGCGAGCCGACCTTTTGGGATGCTACCCGTTCCAGGCCTACCCCTTTCCATGGCTGTCCGTGATGTATTGATCGGTCGCCGAATGTGATTAGGATGTCGAGGAGTTTGCGTGTAAATAAAGACAAAACGTTAAGTGATGTGTATTTGCGTTTTGGGACCTCGGTATGGGTTTTGGACCAAGGTATGGGGTTTTTTTGCGTGGTGTGTGGCGTGGCGGATTTAGGAAAGGACCCTGTCGGCAGCTAAAGGTGGGGCCCTTTAGCGTCGCGAAGTGACGCAAAGTCCCACTTTAGTGCGACAGAGTGCCTGAGGACTACCCCTCAAAAGTGAAGAAATTCTAAAAATCTGGTATTAAATTGGTACTATTTGATGCCGATTGTTCATCCTGATGTTTTTTTTTTCTTTCCTTTCCGTTTCTTTTTTGGGTGGGGCCCCTGAAAGCAATATATAAGGGGGCCCTGTCAGCAGCTGCTGACACTGCTGACTCTTAAATCCGCCACTGGTTTGTGGGTAATCGTCATTAGGGTATGAGACGGACTGGATGATTTTGTGCTACCACGTTCCCAGGCCTCCCCCTTCGCGAGTGCTGTCGGTGATGTAGTGATCTTTTGCCGTAAATGTGATTAGGACGTCGAGAGATTGTGTGTAAATAAAGACAAAACGGTAATTGATGTGTATCTTGCGTTTTGGGACCTCGGTATGGGTTTTGGACCACGTTATGGGATTGTTTTTTGCGTGATTTGTGGGGGTTTGTGGGAATCGTCATGAGGGTATCGACGTGGCTTGGAGCCTTGGAGATGACGTCATTGTTAGAGATAGCCATTGCTGCGAGTGCCAGAGATGTTTTTCTCTGGTAGACGTTTCATATAGAAGTCCCATTGATGCAAATGAGGTATTGCCATTCATTCCGTCAAGCAATACTGCACAACGTCATACAGCGCATGACGGAATCAATTGTAATACCTCATTTGCATCAATGGGACTTCTATATGAAACGTCTACCAAATAACTACAGCTAATAACTACAGCAAACACTGTACGCCAGTTGTTACCACTGACCTCTACACATGGATAGCGGGCTGCCGCCACAGTTGAATGGTCGCCGAGTGAAACAAAAGGAAGTTGGTTTTGGGACCTCTACAATATGGCGGAAACCATGCATACACATGCTGCTGCACACATTCCAACATATGTTATATTGTGGACAAAGGTGTATGCTTGTTTAATGCCCATATTGTTTAGAGGTCAAAAACCATCTTCCTGATGTTTCAATCCGCGACTCGATATCCATGTGTAGAGGTCAGTGGTGGTGTTTACGCAAATTCAATTTCTTTGTGTCAAATGTGACATTAACGTCCTTGAGAAAATAAAAAACACAGCGGTCAGTGCTAAAGGCCTGACATGAAGTTAAAAACGGGGAGGGGGTGGGACTTCTAAAACCTGACGTAAAGAGCGTAGGTTTATACAGGAGGCATTAATTTTACCGGTTCATGTATCGTGCTAAAAGGGGCCGAGATTCATTTGGTCATATTTGACTCAAACAAAATCTGCAAAATAAAGACACCAACGATAAAACACCAGCGGGCAAAAAAAAATCATCTTATGTTGTAAATGTAGTTGAAAGTTGTATTTTAAACATTTTTATTTCTTGATCTTGCAACTGCTGCAAAAATTGTTAGTTTATGTTTTTACAAGCGGTGGCATGCAATGTGAAATACGGTTTATCAATTAATCGCGCAGTCATAATGTGGTTATTTTACGATAATTTATTGGCAGATTTCTCCAGTAAAATACTGTAAAAACTGACAGTATTGGTTTACAGTGCATTCTTTAGCGTGGGGGGATCAGTATGATTGAACAGGTACGTTAGAGGAATCGATTGTCGTTAAGGGTACATTTTTCGGAAAATTTGTGTTGTCAGTTTTTGCTAGGTGCCAATATACGGAACTTTCATTATTTCTCTGCCTGTTCCTATTTTTGTTCCCATCAGCGCCTCGAAAATACGGAGGGGCGGACACTCTACTTTAAAAACATGACGTATCGGTACAGCCTAATATCTGCCAATATCGGTTTATGTATTATGTAGAGGATGAGGTTTCATTTGGTAATTAATTTTACTGAAAAATATCGTAGAATGGCAAAATAAAATACGAGATATAAAAAACAATAGCAGTGGCAAACTGGAGAGGGTAGCGTCCAAAACGGCTCATTTGCCTCAAAATTTCCCGATTTTGCCGCAAATTTCTTAATAAGGGGGTAGGCCACCTTATCTTCGCCCCCCCCCCCGTATTTCCCCGCGATTGACTAAGTCACTTCGTGGACCCTTTCCTCCGACCACCAGCTAGTACTGACGGGGTCGTTTGGAGTGGGAGTTCTTGGCTGCGCCAAAATTGCAGTAAATTAACGCTGGCTCATATAGCTAATGTTGGGGAAAAATCTTGATAGCTCTTGACTTAAAACATTTGAAGTCAGCTTGAGGCATTGTGAAACGTGAATTTGTAACAGCGAAAAGGCACCCCCCCACACACACACACCCGACAAAGAAGTCTGGTGCCTGTGTCGCCACTGCCAGAGGAACAGAACATGCAGAATGGCACCAGGAGCAAGGGGTATAGGCCTACAGAATGCCACAATATCCCGGGGGGGGCACTCCCATCTTGGAAGCCACACGTATGTAAGGCTGTTAAGACCCCCTTTTCAGCATCGTGGTCACCCAAAGACCCAATTTTAAAAATAAATTCACCCAAAGACCCCATATTTTGTGAAAATTTTACCACTGTCACCAAGGCCCCTATTTTGGGAGAAAATTTTCACCCAAAAACCTTCTTTTCGTAGAAAATTTCGCAAAAATCTCACCCAAAGACCCCATTTTTTCGAAAATGTTGGCAATTTATCACTCTGAAAGCCCCCTATTTTGGGGCAATTTGGCTATTAGACCCCTATTTTTTCAGTCCTCTGTCCCGAATGAACACCAACAAAAATTCGTCCCGACTGATTTTTCATGATTCCCCATCAAAATTCCTGATTGTACCGGACCTCAACTTTCTTCTCAAGAGAGCTTCCCTGATTTCCCCTTTTTCTATGAACTCCGTTGAGTAGCCCTTATCCTCCTACCCCAGATACGACAATGATGGTCTTGGAAGTGCATGGAGTTCCTTGGCTCTTGCACATTAAATTGTGCAGTAAATGTCAATGGCTTCATGATCATGTTGAGATAGGGGACCTAAATCCCGGGGGGGGGGGCACTCAACTTTTTCAGGTAGGTATGTGCGGCCACGATTTCCGAACTTGGGGGCTTGACTTAACACATTTGAGGCATATTAAGGCAAATAAATAAATGAGAAAACTTGAAGAAAAATACTGTAGTCTATGAAGTTTCGCACTATAAAGAAGGACTGATCAACCGGTTTTTGTGAACCGCTTCAGCCTCCATTTCATAGCGAGGGTTGCCCGCGCGAAGCGCGGGCACGCTAGTGCTAATTGAAATTGATAACATAACTATCATCTACCGAGATAAGCATGAAATTTACTGCCAAGTGGTAATCAGACTAGGCT
Organism: Ophioderma brevispina; assembly: GCA_023653785.1. NCBI lineage: Eukaryota > Metazoa > Echinodermata > Ophiuroidea > Amphilepidida > Ophiodermatidae > Ophioderma > Ophioderma brevispina. The sequence continues at coordinate 53,743 of JAMKCH010001472.1, forward strand.
GCAAGTGCAATGCCTCTCTTGGCCAGCATTGATAATGCATGGCGTTCAGCTTTAACACAGCATGCATCTACATTTTAGGACAACAGACAATTCAGCATAATCATTGCCTACCAACACAATTCATGGCAAAAACACAAAAGGCCGAACAAAATGCCCCAAAACGCAACATCTGCTCAGAATTTTCAAAATCCACAACATAACTTTTCAAAGAAATGTCATTACTTGCATACCTGCAAGTTTCAAAAGAATTGGACAAGACATGAGAGACTAGTTCATGAGATAATATTGGGTTTCCTACTCTAATTTGCTACGTGATGACAATAGCCTATATATTAGAGGCTAAAAATGTAGCAAAAAGTGGACCTTTTCCCCCTGGAAATTTTTTGGGGCCGATGGGGGCCTGCTCTGGGCCACAATTTCTTGGACATAACAAATGTACGCGTTATTCTTTGCTGTACTGCGTCTGCATGCAACACAATGGTTCGTTGTTTAGGCGGGAAAGCAGGCATACGTTCTAAACTGTCCAAGAGTATAGAGTGGCATAAAGCACACTATAGGCACATTAAGCAATGTTGTGTTTTTTACACCCTGATATCTTATCCATAGGGGACTTTTAGTCATCAACTAATAAGAATACAAACCATACCCTTCACTGGGAAGTAACAAAATGAATAAAAAATTGAATAAAAAGTTGCTCAATTTCCACACGAACCACAAGTCATTTATGTACCTTCCCATAAGAATTGACTTAATGATTTGCAAGACTTAGACCTCCAAAGTATCCAACATGAGTGAATGTGTTAGGCCCTGTCTGCTGCTGGCTAGCCGTTAAATCCCGGAAACGTTTATGGGCTCTGGAGCATTAGCGTGATGTTGTAACCCTATTGCAACTTGGCACATCATGTGCTACCTTGAAAAGACAACCCCAGAAGCCTTGACCTCAACTTGGGCAAACCCCAAGACTGGGGTCATCATCATCATCATCACTGCCCTTCAGTGTCATCATCATAAACTCTTCCGTAATCTGCAACAAACCAATTAACTGTGGCCAATTGTAATTATTATTTTGGTTGGATCTGAAACATTCTTTTGCCAAATATTCAATCTGGAAAACATCTAGGTAAATCCATTCACCTCGGAAGCATTACAAATGCTTTTCTCACTTTTACATAATTTGGTAGGATGTAAAATTGAAGGAATTAGGCTATTGGGATGAATCAAGGGATGTATTGATTAAAGATTAAGCATAGTGTGTTTTGCCCTGAGTCGGGTATCTTGAATAACAATAAAATTATATACGTGCTGTAGCAAGTTATTCACCTTAGACAAATCTTTCCTAGGTTTCGGTCCAGATTGGAGCACTTTTCTGAAGACAACTGAGTACTTTGCAAGTAAATGTCAACCTTAATAATGACTCTGTTCTAAAATCCAGGTGATATATCACATTGTAAAACCTGATCCTAGCCATTATTCTTCAACAGCTGTGGAAATGTATGCACTCATATGTTCCTGCCCAGTTTAAATTCACAATTTAAACTGGGTATTATAGAGACTGCATATTATGACGTTAATATGCTTGTGCCATACAGCTTCATTTTGTCATATTTGCGCACACCTGTAAATGTTGTGTATGTTGTTGCAGGGTATGTTTTTTGCATTCAACAGGTTCAATTTTTCTCACTGAGTTATGGCAGATGCCATAACCCTAACACACATCTGTTTCTAGCCAATCTCCCAGGAGGGAGTGAAGGAATAAGGGAAGTGGGGAAGGAGAAAAGTCGGAAATTCGTGTTGGTCTCGAACCAAGGTCCTTTGACCCATGACTAGGGAGACCAGCGATTTCATGCCCTTGTGTGTCTTTATTTGATGACACAATCGCTACATCAGGGACCTAGTGCATTTTTCTCACTCAGTGCTGTGGGATTTAGGGTTATGAATGAGAAAAATTAGGCTGAAAATTACCTTGAATTATATATCTGTTCAAGAATGAGAATAAAGGTACAATTTTTTGAACTGGTACTCTCTCTATGACCAATTGAAACTGGCAATACCATTATTTTTAAGTGGCTTCAATTTCTATTTGAGAAAGTACTGGTTTAAAAATCATACCCTTATTCTATAATTTGTGACTTCCAAGTGGTTAGCAATGTCATAACTTGCCCTACGATCGTATTTTGTATTTCTTTAAATGTATCCTTAATCATTCAATTTTTTCACTTTTGTATTATGTACTTTTATATTTTCAATCTACCAAACCAACAAATATAGCTACTTGGCATGGCAGTGATATGACCACAAACAAGGGCAATACATTTGGGAGCCTATCACCCAGAACCAATGGTCAGTCAAAACAGTTGGCCAGCCACTCTCTACCCAGCCAGTCTGTTCATTATCACACAATGTGTGTCCCCTTGACAGGTATCCCATGAACTTATTTGTGCACTGCTCCATGGCCCATTACATGCCTGCAATTCAAGCGATAAATTGCCCAGCATTTGCACAACAATCCCTGCTTGCCTAGCTTCAGATACCCTACTCTATTGCCACCAGCCATTCAATGGTATTTCTCCCGTGCTTGTCCTACAAGGTGTTTAGCCACACAAAGTCAACAATGGCCGAGTGTCACTTTGCGTTAATGTTTACAATGGCGAGACGGTTTGTTTTCTTCACATGCTTTACATTTCTTTTGTGCGCCAGGTATGCGACAGTTCGCGACCGCCGATGGAAGTGAAATTGTTTCAAGTTTGACATTTTTTGCCTACTTATTCCGCTAAAGTGGCTACAATTAACTCTACCAGCTCCCACAATCTCAACTCCCCCTGGCCACAGTTCAATCATCACAATACACCAGTTAATAAGATACTGACACTATGGCTTCTGGGTATAAATGATAATACACAAAAAAACAGATGGTCAATTTGTAACTCCAAATACACTAAGAGGTCATTAAACTTTGGTACCAAGCAGGAGAATTCAGCAACTCTGGTTGTTGTGATATAGGTTGAAGAATTGTTTACCAACAATTGGTCAATGACCCTCAATTTACTACCAGATTTGTATTTATTTCTTAATCCGTCTTATGGAATAGATCTAAAGGTACTGCTTATTTTGCGGTTTTTGTAGCAAATTATGTTTCAAAAACATCACTAGCAGTGGGTGTGTAGACTCTACAGCTAGGGGCAAGATATTGTCATGTTTATTTGAGAGGGAAATTTAGAGGGTAAAAAATGAGCTTCTTTTAAAAACCTCTTGAACATTTCATGCAAGTTGTACAACATTACTGTGCTACTTTGTAGTATGTTCCAAGAAAAAGTGTTCCCAATATTTTCCTAACAAATGTTTATAGTTAAACCAGTTGACCATCTTTTAAAAACCTTTTTTTCAGCAACTTAACTATTAGTAACAATATAACAATGCCATATTAGTTACAGCAGTGAGCATTACAGCAACAAAATAAAATACTACCTGTATCAAGTTACAGCATGTTGGTTGAGGGCAAAAAGTTCTTTCAATTTGAAACCTGAGGGCAGTATTGAGGCTAGCAGCTAGGGAACAAGTTTGTTGAGTCTTTTGTAGCCTTTGTGCCACTAAACATCTTAAACAAAACCTGTTAACATAGTAAAGTAAGGGTTCTAACATCACATACCTTACTTTTTACCTAATACATATTCTTATCACCTACTTATACCAAAGCCTTCACCAAGAAACATTGGTTGCCAAGAATTACATGATTTCAACATACCATTGGATTTTAAGATTTGTAAGTAGGAGGGATTAGTCTGGGGGGTAAAGTCTCCCCAACCCATGGTTGCCTTTATAAAGTCACACCAATTTGATCAACATTTTTGAGCCAAAATCACAGGTTGATATGTAATTTTAAGAACTTTAAGTGAGGGCGGATAGTCTTGCCAAACCCTCTGTGGCTACAAAAAAAGCAAAATACAATGTATAACATTATTTTCATTAGAAAATGATCGATATGCGTGGAATTTCATCTGAAATTTAAGAATTGTAAGTGGGAAGAGGATTGTTCCCAAACCCCATTGTGGCTACCAAAGGGGCAAGCGACAGAATGCACACTTTGAGCTAAAATTACAGAATTATTGGAATTTGAAAGCAATTTTAGAACCTCACGTGGGAGGGGATAAGTCCTTCCGTCCACTGACACCAAATCCCCTTCTCTAAAATAAATATTATGTCAAAATTTTTGAGAGCAAACTACATTACACGGAGAAATGAGAAAACAGAAATGGAAGTGGGAGGGGCTATCCTAATCTACTCCAACTACTTCCCAAAACATTACTTGAAACAAGGGTGTTTGAACAAGAATTGCAGATATAGTCTCGATTATTCGTTGAAATTTGAGATTGTAAAGTGGGAGGAGGATAAGCCATTGCCAACTCAAACATATGCTACATCAACATCATTACCAGCAATAGATCCATCTATTTGGGCCCGAACCCTTTAATACTTTGTTTTACTTAATATAGCAGGTTCAAAAAGCTAATCCCTGTCTATAAACTGGGAATAATGTTGTGGTGTAGCTGCCATAAATCCAAGCGATTACCTCCACCAAGGCTGTGTTGTTTTAAACCAGGCACTCCCCCTAACCCCTACTCATACTGCTAACACATGTCTGGTGTTGAAAGCCCAATACCTGATAGCAAGTCAACTCCAGTCTGCAAGTTGTCTTTTCCCTTTGATGTGGGGAACTTAGCTGGTGGGCTCTGGACCAAAATCCAGACTCTGGGTTGGATGGTTACAAGTTGTCTAAATTGAACCAGGGGATAGTCCTCATTAAGGACCAAATTTCATATTAACTTCAATTTCCTGAAAGAGTTAGGAGTATTTTACCATCATCATAAGTTATTCAGTATGGCTTATCAACTCTTGAGGGGATCAGGCCAAGATTACCATTGAAAACCTTCTAGTTTGAAAGTTGCACATTTGAATGAAAACAAGGTCTATATATTGCAATGTTTCCATAAATACAGTATTTCACTGGATCTGATGAAGTACCTTACTAAAATTGTTCCAAGTCATTGTAACTTATCCCGCGTGTTAGGTCACCGAATTATAAAATACACGTCAGATGAAAAGTTGGAATTTCAGTAAAAAAGAGATTGTTCGAGCTCACTGTGGTTATATAGTTACCGGTTAAATGCAAGCTATTACCAAGTGAAACTAGTCAAACGAAGTTGGTTGAACAGTAGTGGCATAGTTTTATGAAAAGATTGTATGTATTCACACTTCAACCCTGGGCACTTGGAATGGATGGCCATTTAGGAGGTAAGCTTGAGATGTGTTAACCAGCTTGCTCTGGAGAACCATTGAATCTTTTGTATCATAATGCCAGCTATGTAGCTAATGTTACATGTGTGGTTTATATCCCAATTAAAGTTCTTCCAAATCTGACAACTTGATCCCTTACGGACCTTGACACTCTGAAAGCTAATTTGGGCCAATCACAAATAGATGACAAAATTGCGGCTTTATGTTGCAAACTTTAGTGCAGTGACCCATTTCAATAGAAGAAACAGTATTTAAGCATTCAATGACTTCAAATGATCCCGTTGGATGGCTTCAATCCTTCCCTTATCACCACCAAATGCCACTTTTCAGGATCCATTTGAGACAACTTTTGGAACTACCCATTCATTTTTTGTGTCAGCTTTTTAAGTATTTTACACTATAATGTCATGAACTCTAGCGGACCCTTGACCTCTTCTCCCTAATCATCGCATCAAACTCAACATTGTCCAATGTATCATTCGGAGCAACTTTGTGAATGCCCATGATCCATTTTTGTATTAGCTCAGCATTTCAAAGTATTTACACAACAACTTTAATCCCAGATGACCTTTGACCCTATTTGACCAGGCACCCCATAGACCACCTCTCACAGATTATTTTAGCATCTTTGGCGATTACCCATCCATTTCTCTGCCCAAACACATTCAGTGTTTTACAAACATAGCTTTCAACTAACCCCATGACCTTGACCTCTTACATCTTGATACTCCATATGATGTAACTCATCTAATAAAGCAATTCCTCTCAGAGAGCAGGCTGTAAATCCTGAGTATATTTATAAGAAATCATGTAGAAACTTTTACGGTTGTCATATTTTTTTACAAAAGCATTATTACAGGTATGGAGATCTCCCGGTCAGAAACTTTCCACACCTGTCATTCCTAAACCTCATCAGGTACCACAACAATGTTCTGATTTTGTACAGGATATTGTTACAACATAGTATTATATTACTATGATCAATCTTGAGGCAAAGTCCAGCAACTTTCAATCACCAAGCATATTTAGGCAAATATGTCCCCTGTTTTTTTTTGGTATGATGATTCCCAGAACACTCAAGCCCAGTTCATGCCAATGCAGATATAAAGTACAAACATGCCTGCACACTGTGTCTTTGGGTGAGGAACATATGTGACACACATAAACTAGTCATATAACTAGTAAGTCAGTGCAAAACAGCAATGCTAGGTAACATGGAATTCCGGTGAGTTTCACTAAACCGTTTCAACTCTTCCAATTCTGACTAATTTCACACCTACCAAAAAAGAAAAATGTCTCATTTAGAACACAATACCATTATTTATCACAATGAAATCAATTATGACTGCACCAAATTACAAGAAAAGCAAAAAAAACCACTGTTTTCCTGTAAATGACAAAGAATTATGCCTACGACTACATATATTGGACGAATGCAAAAGCTCATTAATATGTCATGAAAGTTTTTCCAACCATTAAAAAGATTGCATACTTTAGAGCTGGAACAAACTACTTGAGCAGAACCCAGCTAGAAGACCATGTGCGCGGTTAGTACCATTATACCTGCTCAGAGTTGGGTGGTTTGGGAACGCACTTTACAGTGTGTTCTGAGATGCTATAACATTTCAAGTGACAAGGTCAATACATGAAGGTTGCACAAGAATGTTTAGCAAGGAGAAATGTATGCTAGTACTGAGGCAGGAACAAGTGAGACATCATTACACAATGCGCCAGAAGCCTTGGCCAACGTCTGACAAAAAACAACTCCATTTTTTCTCTTGCCATAAAATGCCAGATGTCAGTCATCATCTCAATTAGTAAGCACAGGGGCGTAGTCTTTAATAGTATTTACAATACATACAGACATATTAAGCACTTATATAGCGCTGGGCTACATAAAGATCGTACACGATAACAGATGGTCAAAAAGGCGACAAAATTTAACACAATGTATATACAGAGTAAAAACTGAATCAAGAGAATAACTATGTTTAAGAGTTTTCTTTAAAATGGTAACTTTTGCGATTCTCTAATATTGACCTGGCAAAATTATTCCACATAAGGGGACAGTATAAAAGAGGTCCTGTTTCAGCAGCTGAAGGCAGCTTGATGTTTTTATGCACAGTCAAAAGGGTGGGTATCGATGCTGAACGCGGGAGCCTTGCATGATGGTGAACAGTGGGTGGGAAGAGATTTTGTTTATTTAATGACCTACACTTTGAATTAAGCTTCTTTCACTTGGCAGAAATTACGTGAAAAATTGTGCATGTTTGTTCTGCGTGGAAGGGGGGATGAAGTGTGGGGGGGGGGATAGTGATTACAAGTTTTAATAAGGCAACATTTCAAAAAGAGTAGGCAGTAAGTACACAAGACTGATGTGAGTAACTGAAACAAGTCAAAATAATGACTGCAAACTGGTTGTATTGTCATGAAACTTTGTTGATGTGCTTTAAAGGTGCAACAATCATTTTGGAGTCATTTGTAGTTATTTCATATACGATTAGACCCTCCATATAATTCTTATCTTATTGTATCTGGCCACAGAAATTGCCTTGAAAGTCAAACAAAAAGTGCTCCTCCTTACTTGCTTCTATTTCATCTACAACATAGGCTAATTTTGTATTTTCTCCTTATAGATATGAAATTAGAAATTTCACATTCTTTGTACGATAATATTTCCAGCTTAGGTCCTTTCGGTGGGGGCATTTTTAATGAAATCTTAACATCAAAGCACAATCAGAATTTTCATATTTTTTGGGACACCTGATTATGTGAAAATCTCTCTCTTGTTGCACCTTAACTGCACTGCTCCAAAGGTCATCAACTACTCTTTTGGGGGGTTTGTCACCACTAGGAAGTTTCATTCGAAAACAGCTGAATCCCAAATTCAATCATTGTTTTCTTATTTTGAATTGCACTTCCTATTTCCCCAAAAAATGTAATACAATTTGAGTACATGCAAATCCTTTTTAACTACTTGAATCACGCACATTTCTTTGTACCAACTTCAAGCACAAAAGCCACACGGAAAACTTCAAAATGATATCTTTGATATGAACCACAGGCATAAAAGAGATATTGTGGTTGGTTAAATATAGGTCCAGCAGAGTTCACAGTTTAATTTAGTGGTGCATAATTGCACTTTAGAGTGCTTTAACTAGCCACTGTCAGGTGGATTCTACATTATCATCGCTTTCTGCAGAGTAACACCCCTGTTTGCCATTCACTAATTCATATACCAGTTGTTTCACAATATCTTGCAGGGATGGTCAGTCATAATGATGGCCAGAGAAATGTACTTTTTTCACAGAGGTCGTGGGTCTTTTGGACAACACATATGGGGTAATCAAACCCCATTCTCATGGCAGTGGATGACAAGTCATTTTTAGTATGAGTTCGGGCTTTGCATTGTGTAGCAGTTTAAACCAGATATTTAACTAGAATTCAATCTGG
>JAMKCH010001473.1:0-44059 GCA_023653785.1 Ophioderma brevispina
GTTGCTGTTAGGATCATGACGTATTTTCCTTTACGTAGGAAACAAGAAAAAAAAGTATCCCCACAACAATGGTCAGAATTATTAAAACATCCGAAAATAGCCAAGAATTGAGAGATAACATTTTCCAAACCAAAAAATGCTAGTGTATGTGACTTTTATTGAAAACTGATGGTAATAAATAGTGGTATCCGTAAACTTAACTCCAAGTTCACTATATCTTTTTCAAGTTTTACTGTAGTACCTAAGTAGTCGACTCGACCATCGTAACTGATTTCAGCTGTCAAGAAATTATTGTCAATATTTCTGATATGCAAAGATATACCAGGCACGGCCTTGCACTTCGCCCCACTGGCCTGATATTTGAAACCCCTTAAACTGTGAAAATAGAACCTTGTACAGTTCCAATATAAATTTGTATAAAAACACTAAAATACAAATCTATCTCACACGGTATCATCATTTTACTTACACAAAAACTATTTTGTGTTTGCATAAAAGTTTATTTCATGTTTCATCCAACCATTACGTATTTTTGTACTGTTCATTATGACCAAGGCCCTTCATGGCTTTCAATACAGCAAAAACACCATGTCTGTTGTCAAGTTTTATTCACATCTATAGCCCCGCGCTCCTGCCGAGGGGCACTGAAATATTATGTCAAAAATACATTTTTCATCTTGTTAATTGCTCATTTGAATGAAACACAAAAATGCTTCAGTATTAAAAATCCTAAATATGTAGATAAGGACTTGCCAGATGATCTAGTAACTCTTTAGAATGCTGAAAATTTGGCAAAATTTAGCCGACTTACAGAAAACTTCAGCAAAATCTCCGAAGATGGCCAACTCCTTTTGCTTACCAATAGCAATAGCTTGAACCAAAGCCATCCATAACCATCATGAGGGTGCAGGAATAGCATGTCAGTGGTTGTAATTCAGTGATACCCTCCCTTCAGGTAAGAATTTCTCTGCCAGAACAGGCCTGTCAACTTGTGTAGCCATTGACATAGTAAATAGTCCCCTGGAAGCAGAAATACACATCTACGTGGAAAAAATGGTTATTGAGCTGATTTTTTCACCAGACAGCGAATACATCTATAAAGCACCATAACCAAAATCCCATGAATCCCCTTTGGGGAAATTTTTTTATCCAAGATGGCCGCCAAAATAGCTGACATTGCATATAAGTATCTATATCCTTGGCTTCCTCAATAGATGTTTTGATCATTTTAGTCTAATCAAATTATCCATGTTTTCTTTGATGCCTGAATTTCAAAATGGACAGTCATTACTATAATTTGCATTATCTCAACTTCAGACAAGGAAAGCGGGATAAAGAAACACACAAAAACTTTTATTTATAATGAATCGAATATAAGCGAAAATAAAAATGACAGAATAATATATAAAATGAATAAATATAAATAAGTGAATAGTAAAATAGAAATTTTGTAAAGGGGACGGGTACAAAAAACGGAACCTGAATTATGTAATAGTAAGTCCTATTGAGGTGTTTTCACACCCAAATGTTATTTCTCCAAATTTCTCTGGGATTCATCTTTTATATATTTCTTCACACTCCAGTTTCCATTTCCTGTATCTTGGTTGTAACATAGAAATATATATGGCCTAATTTCTATGCCCATTTCTTCTTCTGGCAAGACGTATGCGTAGGCCCCATAATTCATCAGCGTTATGGAAAAGTATACTGAACTGCATTATAACTAAACTAAAATTTTAAATCTCTTTCGAATGATGTATATGTTAGCCAGGCGTACTGGTTCTCATGTGCATAGTTTTGGGAAATGCATTCTGATTAAGTTCAAATAACATAACACCCAAGTCATTCTTAGAATAGACTAAAGAGAACTAAAATTACTACTATTTGGTAATTAGAACATCCCTTTTCGGGATTATTGCCTTTAAACAACCCTCCTATATATGCTACAGTTTTGACGAGCTTCCTTGCAGGATACTGCAAAGGAAAGTATAATGTCATGAGAAGATAATTAATGTAATGGCAGCACATTGGCAGCCATTTTGGTGCCATTTTGGATTTTTGTCTTAAGGAAAACATCAATATTTAGATTTAAACAAAAACTTAATTCTTTGAAGACCTCAAAACCTAATCAAAAACATAAGATTATAATCTAATTTATATCAAATGGGCGGCCATTTTGGATTTGGCGTAAGGAATGCATCAGTGATTTAGATTTGGACATTAATGGATTCGTTGACCCCCAAAATTATCAAACCCTAAAATCATCAACATCTCCGTTAAAAGCGGAGATATAGCTAATTGCGCCATCTTGGATAACAATTTTTCCCCAAGGGGGATTTATGGGGATTTTGGATATGTTGTTGTACATTCTCCTGCTTATCTTGTGCAAAAATCAGCTCAATAACAAGTTTTTTTCCGGGTTCCAAACCCCAGGGACCACACTACAGCACATGTTGAAGATGCAGCTGAAGAATCTACTTTTGTATTGGCCTATAAGTATGTCAAAACTTCCCTGAAGTCTCTTTGATTTCTTTTCAGGTGCTAGCTTCAAAACTTGACATACGTTTTCCAGAATTCTTCTTGGTACAAATTGTTTTTTTTTTAATGAGCAGTGGAGGACGTCCGTGGCCTATGCCAAAAAAAGAGTTCGTCTCCTCTACCTATTTCATGTGCAGGAATTAAATCACTTTCAATCTCTGGTAGGACATCTTCATTTGAAATAGACATGGGATTTGTTTTTCTGAGACTTGCAAGTTCTTCCAGCATTTGTGAAATATTTCTAACATAGGATTCATCTTTTGTCTTTCCTTTCTGACTACCTTCCTCAATGTGCATTCAGTTGCCTCATGCAAGTTCAAACATCTTGTTTGTTTGCTGTGATCCTTGGCTCTAAAGGGTGGTATGTAAGCTCCATCTTGTTTTGGTATTTGCAATACCTACTAAGCCAGTAGTTTGCCGAAGGGGGGGAACAAACCCCAAAATGCTGATTCACCGCAGGGCACATCAACCGTCTAATGACGATGATCTCTGCATTTTCCACTGCACCACACATGCCACCATGGTAGACTCTAGAAGAATTTTTCTTCCAAGAGGAATTCGTGACAACAGAATTTCTTGACACATGAAGAAAACCTGAAAAGTACCATAAATTGTCAAATTATTAAAATTGTCTCAGTTTTTGGATAAAATTTACTTGGTTTTGGATGGTTTCTTTGCAAATTGTACCAAGGTACTACATGGTGTTGAACACAGTGTAATTATTGCCTATAGCCTGCTTACCTTTGAGCGTAGATGATATTACTAATTGCATCATTCTGGAGGAATGTGCGTGCCTCCATTATGTCTGAATATTTTATTTACCCTGTAATTATAAAGAATCCGAAATACTAAATTTAAGGGAGTTTCGCAAAATGCTGGCAACACCCATCCACCCGGACGTCGGGCAATCCGACGCCATATTCATCCTCTTTAATTTCTGGATTGCCAACACAAACGGAACGTTTTTTACTGTAGCTCCTGATTTTGTATCTAGTTGGCCTTGGTTTGTGCGTTATTTGATAACTTCTCGGTGGCCTTGGTCCTTCGCTAATGTTGCTATGCTATGTTTCGGAGTGTCTTGGCAAAATTTTCAGCTTCCGTGAGGGTGATTTTTTAGCGTTTTTTTCGCCCGACGGTCTTAGTTTTTTGGCCGTTATAAAACCGGCCGCGTGGACCATTTCCTTTACCCATTTACCAGTTTACCCTATGCTTTGTGTGTGTTGAGGTGTTATTCTCCTAGACTTTATTGATTTAACACATTGGATTTCTTCTCGTTTCTTTTGTGTTCAATACAGAGGTTACGGAGTTTGTTGCTTTTTCTCTGCGTGCATTCGATAGCATCCCCTCCCCATCCTTTTAAGATTATTGTTAGTACTAGGGTTTACTTGGGAGATCCATTTCCACTGACAACCTGCCGCGCTAGCGGACCTGGCTGTTTTTATCTAGTCACGTTCCTGCTCGCTCTAAGCCCATCCTTTATAACATCATGAGGTCTGAGTAAAGTCCAGATGCCCTTAATCCGAATGATCCCCCCCTCCCGCCGTTTGTTATCTCCCAACCGTTCTTGTGTTCAGGATAATCCTTGTCCGTTGTGCATTGGTCTCTCTTACGCTCATGGGACCAATCGAAGCTGCTAGAGCCACTGCTCTTGGCGTTCGTCAACGTAAGATTAAGAAGATAAAAAGGATAAGAAGGTAAAGGTTGTGATCTATCTGGTAATCGCCCTTGATCCTATTGAGTGAGGATCGGCTCGAGATCCCAGGTCTCCGCGTACCCCCCCGTTGCATCCGATGTCTCGGGGAGTGCAAAAAGGCTGTTTTCTGTTACGGCAGAAATTCACGCCCCTAGCCCCTCCCTCTGGTCGGCGTGCTCACCCACCGCGTAGGTTGAGATCCCCGGGATTGGGATGTTTGGGTTCCTCCCCCCGTCTCCGACATGTCCTACCCGTACTGATCCATTAGTATGGGTTCTTCGCCGCCCGCCTCCCGGGAGTCGTCTAACCCGACAGTTTTCAAGAGGTCAGTTCTCCGCTGGGGTACTGGTTCTCTTTTTTTTTTTTTTTCCGTGCGCCATCGGATCTTCAGTCATTCGCTGTCCTTGGTTGTGAGTACTTTAGGGGGGGGCTGGCCCTCATACCGGGTGCCGCCCCCAAAGACGTCGACGACCGGGTCTAGTCAGGGGTTTGTTCCACCCCCGTTTATCCAGGGAGTTGACAGCTCTCACCCTGTCAAGTAGCTCATGTGGGAATGCTTTGTCCTCCGGCTGAATGGGATTCTTTCAGCGTCGGGCCCCTGGTCCTGTCAACACAGGTCCGCCTTTGTTGGGATAGCAAGGTGTTCAGGCTCAGGCTCAAGTGGGTCCGGCTCAAGGCCATGCCAGGAGTCTTGACGTCCCAGGTCGGGAGAACCTTCATCAACTTTCATCACCGACCTATCGGGATGTGTAGTCAACAAATTTACCGGTCTGATGACGACCCGGCGCTTTCTTCTGGTCTTTCTCCGCTCCAATATTCCGTGCTCGTCTGGCAGTCAGTTGTTGAGTGTAGTGGCTCGGTAGTCCTCCCTGATTTGGACTTCAGCCTCATGCTCAGCCTCAGCCGTCCAATTTCCGGGGGCAGTTTCAAAGGGGCTGCTTTTTGGCATTTCCCTCCGGGGCGCAGGGCTGGCTAATCTATTGGCCCTTACCCTGGCACTCCATCCGTCCATGGATGGTAACAACCCCCAATGTATCCTTTCAGGGGTAATCAGGGATTGACACAACCCTCATCCCTGTCTCCCGTTTCCATCCTACTTAGGTCAAGTCAGAGTAGGATGGCGCCCTCTGGTGTTCTCCGAATACCATTGGTGGGTAACCAGCCACGCTTTGCGAGTCCCCTCCATTGGCTAGTACCAAGCCTCTTGAGTGGCCGCCGAAAGGACAGGGGTAGCGTTCTAAGGGAACCGGATTACCGGTTCTGTATATTCGCGTCCTAGTCAATCTTCTTCTGCTCGGGGTCTGGGTCGGATTCTGACATGTCTGGTTCCGACGCACCTCCCCGGCCGCTGCCTCCCCTTCCCGCCGCGTTCCCTTGCCGTCGTCGCATTCTGAACACGTCTCAGGGCCACTGCGTTCCCTTTCCACGGCCCAGGTGGGCCGTTATTTGGAACGCCGCAGAGCTCTTAATCTCCGGTCATAGATTTCGGGAGTTTTCATTCGGGGTCGCACTTTCCGTTTGGAGGTTTAGAAGAGGCGTGGCCCCTCAATCAGCCCGCCTTTAAGGTGCCCAAGGATGTGGTGCATTTGCGGTTGACAGAGTGCTGGGTTCCAATTGACTTCTCGCCGCCCGCCTTGGCATGTATGCTGAGACCTTCATGGTCCCTGAGGAGGACTTTATTAGTATGTTCCGAGTCCCATCACGGTTGACGCGTATATAGTAAGCGTCTTACCGCGGTCTGGTCCAAAGTCTAGTCCTCCTCCTTATTCTCAGTTTTGGGAGAAAAAAAAGTAGATAAGGGCTTTAGATAAATCCGCTTAGGGCCTTCATGTTGGGGCTACTAGGTACTTTTTCAAGTGAACCTTGCTGAATCACCATCTTCACGCTTGCTCCCACCCGGTGATGGTCATGGTCTTATGAGCAGTGCCTCCTTCAGCTCATTACCCAGATGGCCTCCACCAAGTTCAGGGTTCGATCAGTTGGCCCTTAGAACGGTAAGCCTTCCCGTCGCGAAATGTCTGTGCCTATCGTCTCCCATGTCTTGGACTGATCCTTGCGGCCAGGCTTTAGAGATGGTTCCGCCTCAACCAGAACTCATTGTTCGGGCTCTACTTCTGTCCGGCGGTGCGGAACCTCGCAGATTGTCGTCCGTAACGAATCTGATCTAAAGCAGTCTATGCCCCGCTTAAAGCCGCAGGAGCCTAAGCACAGCTGCGTAGGAAAGTCAGGCAACCTTCCTCACACCAGCACCAGTCTGTGCCTCCCAGCAGCAGACTGGGGGAGTGGGTGCTTAGCCCTCCTTTTTTGCTAGACGCTCTAGGAAGGGGCGTAGGCAATCGCCTCGGAGGACTGGCCCTCGAGGTGGGAAGCCTACTTCGGCTCCTGCTGTCCCGTACTGCTCCTCGTCACGTCCTGCTACCAACAAAACCCCTACGCAAAGGCACAGACCATGCTTCGTTTTTGAGTGCATTTGGAGGTCCCGTCTGCCGTTTTCAACCCTACGCAAGCCGCCCACGATCCTATCCCTCCTGTGGGAAGGCCGTATCCACGCCTTCCAAACAAGGGGTGAAGAACATCACAGACTGGTGTGTTTGCTACATCGTACCGCACGGTTTTATAGTATTCGAGGGCCTCATAAAAGGCAACATGTACTTGGTTCAGTCGGACGAATTCACCGTACAATGGCCTACGGTGACAACATGGGCACAAGATCGCCACGCGCCTTTGTCTACATATACACGTCAGATTCTACTAGGTGGCATAGAACGCCAAATCAACTCTGGCAGCGACCCTATCCCGGGCGCACGCCAATGTCTGGCGGACAATCTGTCCAGAGAGTACCCGCTATCTCCATCGGAATGGGCTCTCTCGAAGCAAGTGCAAATCGATCTGTTCGCTCGAATGTTCGAGCCGTCAGTAGACCTTTCCGCCACCGCTCGAACGGTCAGCTGACCGGTCGTTTTTTGTTTAAGAGCTACACAAGGCGGGGCCTTGGCGGTAGACGACCTCGCTCTGGACTGGTTGGGGATGAAGGCCTACGCCTCCCCCCGATCCCACTCATCCAAGGTTGCTCAAAATAGCTCAGACAAATTGCCTTGTTCTTCTCGTAGCCCCCTGTTGGCCCAAGCAGTTTTGGTTCCCGTCTCTGTTGGAGCTGTGGTGGGCCACACTCGATGCTTTCCCTCAGGTTCCCGGACCTCCCAGGATGCCGGGCGGAGCGAGGCCGGTTTCACGGGGGTAGAAACCCTTCGCGTTGGAATGCATGGCCATTATCCCGATCAAAAATCCAAGAGGATGGCCTTCTTTCAAGGATGACGAACATGGGCAGCCGGGGGCCGAAGACAATCACGCCTTCGATGTACTCTCTCGGTTTGTCACCTTAGTACGGAGTGGTGTAAGGAGAGAGACTGTTGTGTCCAAACTCGAGCCCGGTGGCGATATAGCCGAATTCTAAAGAGTCGGTTTGACTTCCTCTTGAGGCCGACACCGTGCGTGGATACAAGTCTGCCATTCAAGGCCATACACCGTGGATTCGAAGATGGGTCTAGGATGAACCATAATGACACATTGAGATCCTCCTGGAGGTATGGCGAATGCTAGGCCTCATACCAGAAAGATTGTCTCTCCCTGGGAGCTTTCGGGTTGGTCTGGGACTTCTTGAAAGGGTTCCTCCACTTCGAGCCTCTTTATTCTGCCTCTTGCGAGACCTTAGGTTAAAGACGGCTTTTATAGCCATGGCATGCTGGACGCCCGGTTGTTCGGAAACTCCTCTCTAGCGCTAGGGGAACATGCAGTGTTTTCAGGCGAGGGTCACCCTTTATTATAGGTTAGGTTTCCTAGCTAAAAATGAAAGGTCATCCTTTAGGCCGAGCCTACGCTTAGATGACCTTAAGAATTTACTCTCATCTGATGATAAGTATGGTTGCCCAGTGCAGAGGTTGAAGTGGGTACATAGCGGGACTAAACCTCAGGAGCAACATTGAGAAGTTATTACCTCTCAGAAGCCATATAAGGCTGCAGCCAAGAGCACGCTAGTGGGATGGTTAGTGGAAGTAATTGAAAAGTCAGGGGCCTTTAGACCAGGTTCCAGTACTTCTGCCAACTCAACTAGGGCCCTCTCGGCCTATGGGCCTTTTCACAAAGTGGTCAGGCTTGACGATGTGGTCAGGGCGGCTTGCTGGTGGACTTCTTCCACCCTTTGTGTCGCCCTGCCTTCTTAAGGGATACCTACCTCCCGGGCAATCCTAATGAGACAGCACAAAGAACTCTGGACTTGTATGGCACGGCAGTACTCCTTGGAGCTGCCAGGCGCTAGATGTCTGGTAAGAGTAGACACCTTTCTTGTTCCTTGTTCTGTTAGACCATGCTTGTGTGTGTTAACTTATGGGATACCGTATCCTGCAGGTTTTGTTGCAGTCTAGGACATCGTGCGGGCCATAGGCCTAGGCCTCTGTAACTGATAGGGCTTGCGCCGGTATTAGGCTTCGTGTTATAAGTAAGATCGTACCAGTGGACGTTATTGGACAAGAACCTTTGTCGTGGTTGATGCGATATGTCGCCTTTTCCGGTGGGTTTAGTGTCCACCTTGTTCAGGCCTTCAGGTTTACTCCAGCGCCTCGTTGGCTGCTTAGATTTATACTATTTAAGGACATGTATCGTGTATTTCGATTATGGGAACATAGGGGGGTCTCGGTTTATGAGGCCTGGGCATTATTGCCCTGGTCCGAAGCTTGTTTGTTAGAGCTTATTATAGGCTCTTCGAGCTACTTCATTATGATTTGTCTGGCTTTTAACAACCCGCCGAACGTTACCTACGAGAGACTTCAAACCGCGGCTGGTATGCGTGCTAGTCTGTACTGACGAGTAGATGGATGTAATTAGTAATATTCATATACGCTCAAGGTAAGCAAGCCTAGACGCATAAAATATTCTAAAATAGAAAGTATTTTGAGTATTTATAAGTATAGGCGGCTACCTTGACGTAGATGCCCCCCGTGCCATCCCTCCATGAGAAGTCTCTCGGTGTGGCATGGTGAGGAATTAAAGAGGATGAATATGGCGTCGGGGTGGTTGCCTGACGTTCGGTGGTAGGGTGTTGCCAGACCATTTTTCGAAAAAGCCCTAATTTAGTTATTTCGGATTTCTTCTAATTTACAGGGTTAAAATTCAGACATACTAGAGGCCGCAACATTCCTCCAGAATGATGCAATTAGTATCTCATCTACGTCAGGAAGCAAGCTATACTTATAAATACTCAAATATTTCTATTTAGAATAATGCAAGGTGTACAATGATCTGAATGTTAATATGGTATAATATTAATGATATCCTTCTCAAAAGTAAATTGTATTCTGGTAAGGTGCTGTTCCCAATTTATGTTATTGTGGGTTTATATGATATGAGAGCATGGACATGGCACATATGCCCCGATCAAGTACTGTGGGAAACAGGCTTGCTAATTGTGACAGTAGAAGCACTAATGCATATTGCAAAGTCCATTACAAATTAATTGTGCTTAATATTGATGGTTTTAACCACTAAAACAGCGGTTTTTCGTTTATATCTTGAGAATGAAATAGATTTGAGGGCTGAAATTTCGGACGACAATGAAAAAAACAAGGGCCTGTCATGTGATATCAAAATCGATATACTTTCCAGGTAAATCAGGGGGGGGGGGAGTATAAGACGATCGGAACAAGCACCCTTTAAATCAAAACATTGGAAATGCCAAGTAAAATCTCAAAGTTAAAATGTTAATCATTTTGAGGTCAGGTCATGTGTTTGATTCCGACCATTGTGAAATGATAAAATACAGGTCTGGGATTTGAGTATTACTTTGAATCTGTACTTGGACACTTAATATTGGTTTAAGAATTATATTGCTAAAGCCAAATTCATCACAAGCTTTGGTCGGTAAAACTATCGGCTGTTATTCTCAAAGTAGTCCAGGCAAGCTGTGGTTTGACCTGTAAAAAATTGCAACATAAATCCTTCTGCTGTAATTACCTCCGAGACCTTCCCCCCCCAAACACATATTAAAAATAGAAAAAAATGGAAGCTTGGGAAAAAAATGTTAAGTTGGCATAAAAGCAAAAGGCCGTTTAAGTCCACATTTTTCAGAATTATTGGGTCTTCCTGCATGATTACTCAGATGTTTATTGTAAAAGTAACCCATCACGTATTATTTCATATGGATATGACAATGTGAGATGACTTGTATATTTGGCTGCCTTAATACAATATGGGGCCATTTTCTAAGATGGCGGTTATTTCTCCGCCAAAATCGAAAGTCCTTTTTTCAGTACTATATATCACTTTTTTTCTGCTAATGATTATCATTGAACATATTATTTGGCTTGGATATCCTAAATTTATTACGTTTATGTATATTGGAATAATAAATAATGCAAGATGGCTGTAATTTCTAACCATGCCGCAAAAGTTAATACTTTTTTCACGGCGGTTTGTAATATAATACTGATATAGCATTTTAAACTACTATTGTTAAGAAGCCATCTCACTCTTCTTGCATATGAGGCACCTGCTAAATATGTTGGAAGTTGGTGGAGCCAGCTTACTGTTCACTGGTTGGGATTTGAGTCTAAATCCAACGGTGGGACGGAACCGGGTAGGGCACTCATTGCGAATGTGATCCGCAGTCTGTGATGGGAAGCACCAATGGCAGGCTGGAGATGGTTCGCAGCCCCCAATCGGTGCATCATGTTGCTGTTGAAACGACCGAACTCCTTTGCGAAACCTGCTCAAGGTTACCAATTCTTTGCGTGGAAGATTGCTACCAGGTGGGAGTTCTGTAATAGTGTGTAGTGAATTGGTCTGGCCTTGGAAGTATCTAGCCAAGCAGTGTCCATGGCGGTAAGGGAGCGGTCATTATTATGCCAAGGGGGGAATGGAGGATTTTCATACTTTTTTCGGCAAACATTTTCGCGTTCCCCCCTCGCTTCCGTTCAAAAATTTCACCTACTCCCCCTTGTCATGCTGATTTCCCCATTTAAAAGTTCATATTCCCCTCTCTCTCGTTGATGAAAAATTTCACGTTCCCCCTCTCTCTTACAAAATTTTTTCGGGTTCCCCCCTCAAAAAGTTAGTTTCCTTAACAAGCGTTCTCAGTGTGTAAGATACAAAATGCTTGTATCCTTGGCTCAATCTTTTCTGGTCGGGTACCCCAGGGCACTCTTACAGGCCCTGCTACTTTTGTGGCACAGGTCAACGATGCTGCGTTGGTCTCTGATGTCATCAAAATGGCCCTTAAGTATGTTGATGATCTCACTACTGGGGAAAATAATATACAACAAAATATCAAAAATTTGTAGGTTTTTTCTTTTTTTAAGTTAAATTTCAAATAATATCGAAACAAAATGACTTTAAACATAAGACCATGTAGGTGCAGGGACATTACTTTAGTAAAAGTACTGTAAGCCACGAACACTGAGGCTATCTGGGGAAGTTCTGCAATCACAACGACTGGTTAAGATAATTGGTGTGAAAATTACAAAGGATCTTAAATGGAGGAGATATAACTGATCTCATTAAACGTGCTAGCGGCGTTTATTTATGCTCACTCTTTTAAAACGGTTTGGGCTGTCACTCGAAGATCTCAAAACCATATAAACTCCTCAAAAAAAGTTTGGAAACTTTTTTCAGACATGTATTTCTCATTTAATTGAAAATGCTTTAATTCTTTTGCATATCAGTGCAAGGCTCGGTATTAATCTGTACAATGACCAACAAAATCCTAGAATTGATTCTTATGGTTGAGTTGACATCATTTGATACGGGGCAGGTCTGAAACAGGGAAAGTGCTCAATTTCAATAACTCAGTTTAAAAAAAGGGGGGGGAAGGGTAACACAGGGTTGATACAGCTTAAGAGGATGAGGTTTGATTTTTGAACGCGGGTCTCTGAATAGGAAAATGTCAAAGAGTGGTCATTCAGTATTCATTATGCCACAGTTATCAGATGTACAGAAGGCTTGGGCCATGGGGAGGAAAATGAAGCTGGCATATCCCAGAATCAAGGTTGCAGCCAAGTTGGGATTAAGCCCTATCTGTATAACATGAAAAAATCAAAAATTCCGTGCAAAAAATGATAAAGGGAAGGTGAGACCCAGAGGGTGTACTCGGGTGCAACACCCCCAGAAAGACAAGTTATTCTCTTTTCTTATTCGGAATTGGATATTGGTTTCAGAATTAGAGGCACCAGTTATTGGGGCAGTATTGAACAAGACCAAACTGAGAGCATATGGTAAATGCTAAGAAGCCAGCAATGCCAGCCCGATTCACCATCAGGCACGGTTAAGGTGGTGTCGGCAATCACCGGTAGTGGAATTTAAACGGGTGCCAGAAATTCATGTTTTCAGATGAATGCAAGGAATTTGTCTTTGGAAGTTGGATGGTAGAGTTAAAGTCTGGAGGAGACGACGTGGTGAAGTTTCCCTGTATGTGCCATTGGAAGATCGACAGCTTTTGGTGGAGGCAAGCCCTGATAACTGGGACGACAAGACTTGTAATTTATTGAATGGGAAACAATGCTGTCGTTTTCGTGGGACAATATTCTAAGGCCGTTGTCATATATTATGTCCTCAATATGGGACGATATGCAGTACACCGAGACGATAATGCCCATCAAGGATCGCTCAATGATAACTTGAGAATGAAAAGGGTTAAAAAGAAAACTTCAGTTAGCCTGCCATCAGCAAAAACAAAATTCATCAATTGGGCACATTCCGTTTCACCTAATCTCTTAATTTTAAGCCATAAATTGATACAGGTACTGAAATTGGCACTTTCTCTTCAAAAACCCTACCAGTAATCAAAGGATGTCACTCAGCCATAAAATAATCAATACATTACATTTTGGTAGAAAACTTAAGTACGATTGTACAGAGATAACTGAGATTTCACTTGATATGCATTGAGGGTAAACATTACAAGGAAATAGGAAAATACATGTCTGAAAAAAATTCCAAACTTTTTTGAGGAGTTTATATTGGTTACATAGGCCTTTAGTAGACGCTATGCAGTGCCGGTATGGCACCCTGGTTCTTAATGAGCAATCAACACATTATTCCATTGAGCGGGTACAAAAAAGGAGCTTTGCAGAATATGCTTGGAACTCTGTTTATCTCTTATGAGGACCGCTTTAGAACAGTGCAATTTGCAAGACCTACGTAAACGTAGTGAGCATATTTGTTTGCAATTGCAAAATAACCTTCTGGGAGCATCCTAAGTCCGGTAACTGGTTACCATGTTTGAGAGGGCACTCTTAGAGCTACTAATGCATGGACGCCAACCTCCTTTCACTCCCTAAGGTGCGCACTTCATTAGATACGCACATAGTCCAATCCCACATGGGTAACCTTATGGAATAAAGCGCTTCGGACATTGGAGGTTACATAGCTTTTAAAAATGTTATGCTGTGTATGTTTGCTGTTGTTGTGCGCGGCTGTGAATGAGTTTTGGAGTGGAGGAAGGGTATGGAGATATTGTGTTTGTCATGGGTGGTGTGTGAGGGGGTGAGTGTGAAGAAGTGTGTTGTGTAGGTTTTTTGAGGATATAAGGATGTGAGTGTGTGGTATGATGTGATAGGTGGTTGGTTTGTTTGTGGTTAGTGGATAGTTGGCTGCTGTGTGTGGGTTATTGTTTACGTTTGTGTGTGAGTAATAAATTAGGTTTATTTATATTTAGATGTTACTCAGTTTGTAGGATTATTGAGTGCAATTTTGTAATTTTTTTTTTTAAATTCTTTTACTATTGTATGAATGTATCAATTAAGCCTGATGGCTTGCGATGTACTTTTCTGAATGAATAAACCTTGAATAAATCTCATTCCCCCCTGGCGGTAAATAATGACCCCTCCTAAGAAGTGATGGGGGAGTTAGCGCGTGTTGACAGAAAGCTCGACGAGAGGCACTCTCGTCTGCCCGAGGCTGGTGCGATTCTTGACAGTGAATATGCAGCGTTGCTTGTTCAACAGGCCTTATTTACAAGTTGATGATTTATTATGATGTTCTGCAGGTGAACTGCTGAAAGCACTGTTGGTTATAGGCAAACTCGGATGGGGTGGGACAAAGGCAGCCAGTATATGGTTCTCATGGTGTCATTGAGTATTGTGTCCAACTCCCCCGGTGGGGGGGGGGGGGGGGCACTCTATTGTGGAGGTGGACTCGCATGTAGGCTGTTTAAGATCCCATCTCAGAATCGCTTGTCACCCAAAGGACCCCATATATTTTGAAAAATGTCACCCAAAGGACCCATTATTTTTTACATTTAACCAAAAAACTGGTCGCTCAAAGACCCCATTTGGGTGAAATGTTGCAAAATTTTCTAAAAAAGACCCAGTTTGGGAAATTTTGACCAATTGTCACCCAAAACCCCTTATTTGGGACATTTGGCTGTCTCTCACCAAAGGACCCCTATTTTAGGCCTCTGTAACCTAATGCCCCCAGCTTCTTTGGTGTGGGATATTATTGCACCATGCTGGGATGGCCTATTCAGCATCACGTAGACCAGAGAACCAGGGCGGCGGTGCGTAGAGTGTTTTGGGGCTAGGAACCCCCATGATGATCTTGCAAGGTGGTACAGGAGGTTATTCCTTAAAGATACCTGAAGTGCACATTACTAACTAGAGATGCTGCCGATAAGTAAGCTGATGATATCAAGCTTCCCACTCCCAGATAGTTGGCGTAGATTTGTATGGCAGAGGCGCCATGAGTTGGATTTGAAGCTGGCGATGAGCCTCTTTGGTGTTAAGAGGGAAGGCAGTAGCGGTGGATGGCGGAACTTGGCTCTCACTCAGTCTTCAGGTCTATGATGCACGTATGGCCATATCTGCAGTAAGTGTACTTTACTACTTCAGTCCAGCTTCTAAGTAAGGAGGGCAAAGATCGTCGGCATAGCTATATTGTCTAGATGTTTGTTTTATGTTAGACGATGGATATAATATACAAGTTGAACAACGTGGGAGCCAGTGTTGATCCTTGTGGGACTCCGTTCCTCAAACGACGCAGTCGACTGCTATGCTCATCGCAAGGTTTAAGAACAAAGGTACGGTTTTCAAGCATATTACATATTGAATGTAACAAGGATGGACGCTCAGTGAGGTCATGAGGAAAGCTGAGTGTCAAGCCCTGGGGCCAAATGGTAATGCTGCAGTTAAGGTCATCAAGATAAACGCCTGCCTTCCGACGCTTTTCAAAGCTTTCCTCAAGATATTGTGAGTCTTAACGATCTGGTTGACAGTGCTCCGGCCACGGGAAATCCTGCTTGTTCATCAGGGAGATGGGATTCGGCAAGTGGTGCAGTCGGGCCAGGATCAGGGCTCTCAAGGAGTTGAAGGAAAAACACACAGTTAGTTGATATTGGGCGGTAGTGTCGGGGGTTGTCAAAAAAACACACTTGTTGGTTGGAGAGGGCGATGATGGTAGCCTCCTCCAGATCTGGGAAAGATGGTTGGTAAGCAGTGTTAGAAATCAAGCCATCGTGGGCCGCAGTGATTCAGGAACTCTGCTGGTATATTAACAGGCCCCTGGGCCTTTCACTCTTTAGTGGATAATAGCAGAGGTAAGCTCAGCTAGTGAGAAGAGTTTGGAATTGGACCCATCCATGCCAGGGGCTCGAGAAGTTCGGTGATTTCTTTTGACAGAGCGAGTGAATCCTTATCAATATCCTTGAAACAACCATTTGCGAGGAGTTGCTCGGCTATTGAGTTGGCAGACACAGGGCGTTTGAGATCATTTGTAGCTAATGAGGTTGAGTTTGGGGATGTGATATCGCAGTAATTAATGAAATTGGATAAATCATTGCGTTAAACTTTCATATTTTATTATGAAGGCTTGATTCTCTAACATATGGCAAAATGTTATGCTTTTTAAGCATTTTAAAAGGCAAGGTCCAAGTGTCGTATAATACAGTGTCCGTGTGACTGAGTGTCCGGCATGTGCTACCACCCGTCTGTCTATTGTGTTCTCCATTGCGTGTTGTATGCATCATTTGTTTCAGCACTGTAACCAAATGGCCTCGTCTACAAGGTCACGGTTATTCCGTACATGTTGCTATGGTAGCTGTGACACTCTCATGGGGGAACTCGGTTTCTTTACACTGGGGCAAGGTAACCTTGACAATAGTATAAAAGGGATCAGGACACCTCGTGCCATGAGGACATGAGATCTCAGTCATCATTGAAATTGGATAAATTAATACTTCAATATTTCATATTTATAATGACGGCTTGATTATCTAGTATTGCCGAAATTTTCTGCTTTTAAAGTGTGTCCAAAACCATGGTAGCCTTAGCAAGAGCTAGGTTTTCAACGGTCCGGACCTATCGACCGTCTCATCAGTTGCACTATTTACAGTACACGATAGGTTCTTTGAGTGAAAGTATGTTAAATTTTATTATTTAGTCCAAAACTTTTTTCGTATGATTTTAAATTCCACAGGACGTTCTGCTTCTCTGTGCCTCTCAGAGCACAGCACGGCAACAGAATACCGCCACCAATATTCGGTGTAAAAAGGATTTGCTTTGTTTGCTTATATTACTATAGTTTGAGTAATAATTTCTTGGACCTGGCGTACGCGCACAGATTTCTATTTATAACACTAGATAGCGTACGCCCGTGTTGAAGAATAGGCGTCCACCGTAACCGTGTTTTGAAAATTATAAATATTCATTACGGTCATCCATTCGAAACGCGCCCGCGTACGCGCATGCGCCGTAACCTGTTGGCCTGGAAACGGTACATCGTTCTATGCAAATGCTGAATATATGAATAAATTGGTACACCACGCTATGTAAATCAGGGAATATATGAATAAATTGGTACACCACGCTATGGAAATAAGTACGCACTGCGGGAAAAGATGGTTACGGCTTTTGAGCTGGCGTTCGCTATCTAGTGTTATTAGAAATCGGTGCGTACGCGCGAGTTGCTTGTTGCGTGAACAGCGTCTACGTGCAACCCAGTGGTGCGCCGTTTTGGCGGGGAAGCGGGCGTACCTAGTAACTTGGCCAAGAAATTATTAGTCCAACTATAGTAGTATTTCAGGACTATGGAGTTACTGTTCACATCAACAGGTATCAAAAATTACACCAACATAAGAAAGTTCAAATGATCTCGAACAACGTTGAAATAAAATAGTTAGGACCTCAACAATTCTGGGTGGTCCGTGTAACAAAACAGTTTAATGTTTTTAACACATAGTTGTGAAATGTACATGTTCACAGATTCGTCCAATTTAGCATAAAATATAGGACACAAATCATCCTTTTTTTATAAAACTGATTTTGGGGGAATTGGCGGCCATTTTAAAAATTACCGCATTTTGTATTTCAATTGCGCCCATCTGTGAAAAACATTTTTATGATTATATTCAACGAACAACTGTATAATGCTAGTCATTGTGTGAATTTCCCAAAAGGAAGTGTTTATGTGCCTACATTTGGTTTATGCAAATTCCATTTTTTCTCAAGCATCAATTTTTTTTAATTTTTTAATATGGTAATGTGGTGAAGGTTCTCAGAGATGTTTCCAACAAAAATCATTTCTTCTAATTTGTCCAGGTAAGCTATTATTTTGCTTAGATGACTGGCATAAAGGGAGTCTAACTTTGGACCCAAGTTTAAACCAGATTTTAGTCCTACAAATTAGTGGGACCCTTTTTCCTTTGTAACATACTCGCAAAATTTGCTATGTAATGGATGAGGAAAATTCCCATGGATGGGTCAGAACGGCCCATCCAGGAAATGTGACAAGTTAATTGAGCTTGAATTGTTTTAGTTCTAAAATATTCCAAAAACACCTTTCCAATTGTCTTAGCACAACCTAGAAGGTTGTAATACTCATTTACATGGATATGCACGTGGATTTGAAACCAATTCCTCAGTTTATTATAGGGAAAATTTGTCCAAGCCGGTTTCACCAACTGTTGGAGGCTCTAGGCAGTTCAAAGAGTTTGGTTGACAATGTCTTGAGTAGGATCTAATTGATCTAGATTTTGACTCATGGTTATTTGACTAAGAAATGAACTATTTCTTAAGTGCCGTCCCTTTAAATTGGGTTCTGTTGTTTAAAACATTTGATTTATTGACTTTGCTTTAATATGCAGGGAATATTAAGTTATCCTAGACTTACAAAAACATGATTTCAAGATATAAACTTTCAGGTGATATTTTCCTTAAAGGTGGTGATTTGTATAAATATTTGAATGTCCTTTTCGTTCAATTCATAAATTGTTATAACTGGGAAAATAACAAAAGTAACATATGTCTTTTATGTGATGTAAAATCTTTGATATTAAAAGTAACCATAATGACAGATATGCCCAATTATTTGTTTTGAGGTGTCATTAGATTGTAATATCTTACCTTATACATTTTAGTGGAGAAACCCACTAACACATGAAGATTACAGTGTTTGAATTAAAATTTTAATGACTCGAAAGGAACTGTAGTTTGAGTTGTTGAGCATATCATTCTGGGTCACTTTCCATATCTTATACCAATTTCAGTCGGGCTGTAATGCGACTGATATCAGTGAAATCAATTGTTTTAGACCAAAAAGCATGATTCAGTATTACTGTACTGACCCTACTAGAGTCCCACCTATTTTTGGCAGAAGATAACATAGGGATCAGTTTTCCACGTTGGTCTGTGTTGATGTTGGATGGATTCCAAACAATCTTGATAATAGGTCAAATGGGATTCCTCATTTGTAGATGAGGTCATAGGTCGCACCATGTTACCCGGTCAAAGGTCTCATACCAAGGTCCAAAGTCTCATACCAAGGTCAAGGTCTGTGAGATGAAGTTGATAAGAAAATCCCCTGAAAATGCTAAAATTGAAATAAATTGAAGTACCCTGAAGTTCAATTGGAAACGAACTTGGTTTATGGATATTAACCCAGAAACCCTCATTTTGTTGTGGTGTCAAAGGTCATATTAACTCAAAGGTCATCTGAGACATGTCATTCATAAACCCCGACGACGGCAATACTAGCGGTTCAAGGACCACATGTATATTTACCTTATAGTTCTAGCGATTTGGCGGCCATCTTGGATAAGAGGATAAATAGTACAAAGTGGTTCAATTTAGTTGCAAGTATCTCAAATGATTTGTCTTATCAGAAGGAATCAGGAAAAAATATATTAGTTTGGCAGACTGTGATGTAGTTACAGAGAAGATATGGGTGAAAATTGCGAATAAAGGTCATTGACTTTTGATTGGGTCATTGTACAGAGGGCAAATTTTCCAAATTCTTCAATATTGGACAAATTGGTGTCAAATTGTTGGGTATGAGCATCATTGAGCAATCTGGAAATCTACAGTTTCCATGATTTTCAGATCTTCCATTTTGGTATATTCTTAGGAAAGAGTGGTTACTCCCTAATCCCATGACAAAACAAAACAAATATGAATAAAAGGTAAACTTTACATCCGAATTTTACCACCTAACTAAAATCCTAGATGTGCAAAAATTATACTTTTCTGGAGTGCTCATATATATATACCATATAAAACTGGATTTATAAGGCAACCTTTACTGACGATTCCAAGGCGCATATGCAATGAACAAACAGAAAAACAAAAAGATAAAAAGGCAAGGAAATTAATACGCATAAAAATAGTGAGGATTTTAAAGTTTAAGCTTGTTACTGAGGCATGCTCATTAAAATGTCATGTGGGGAGGGCAGATTCCATAGTCTGGTGCTGCAGCTTGGAAGGCATGATCGACCGATTTGTTTCTGCCAACACGAGTTGGGATTTGAGTTTGTCCATTGAAAGATCTTGGAAAATGGCCCAGTGTGAGGTTGTCTTAGTGAAATTAAATGGTTTGAGATATTTCAGGTTGCAGATCCTTCAGGCATTGAAAAAGTTCAGAGACAAACTTTGAAGTTGATGCCGATCACCGGACCGGCAACCAATGTAGATATGCATAAGTGAGAGGGGACATCGCGTTCTCTGGCGGCTGAAAATATCAACTTGGCAGCCTAATGTTGGAGTGACTTGCGCCGATCCAAGATCTTAGATTTGGCTCCGTACAAGAGGGATTGCCATAATCGTACGCAATCTCCAGTTCTTAAGAGCTTCGTGATGAGGTGTTCGCCGGCCATCTGCATTCTGATTAGGGGTTCTAAATGTTTGGCCGGATATGCGATTTAATAAGATTTGGGGTTAGAATCGATCAAGGGACTAGACTCAGGTTAGCATAGCAATAACCTGGCGTAATAGCCGCAATCCCACTCCAATGGTTATTGTTCCTAAATATGGCTCAAAATTTGCAGGGTCATTTTCAGAGCACAATGACTCTGCCCCACAATGAATCTTGCATGGATATATGAAATTGATGGGCCCGGAAGATGAATTAACTTTTAATGGTAGCCATTTCAAAATGACGCGAGGAAGTGTTGTTGGCAATATTTAAACTAAATACAACCGAAAAGAAAGGTGAAGCCATATTTAAACAAAAATGCAAAAGTATTTAGGTCCTTTACACTGTTTTTCAGGCTTTTTACCAAATCAGGATTTTTTCTACAAAACTCATCACCCACCCTGAATATCATGAAAATTGTCAGTATTTAAAAATTTGCTATGATTGATGGATTTTGAGTCTAATTAAAACTTGAGACAATAAATGTCGCAATACAATGGAAGCTTTCTTGTTCACGCATTATTGTTTTGGTTGTTAAATAGAAACTGAGGATAGTACCAAGATGGGTCAGTCAAGCATTACTCAGCTATCTCTTAGAGGGTATTGCCCATCTCCCGCATTACAATCATGGATGCGTTTCTCGTTTTAAGGGTTGTTGTACAAATTGGGGTACCTATTGGCTGAAACACAAAATGGCCGGTGTGACGAGATATAGTCCGGGCGGGGAGACACAGTCCAGGGGATGGATCCATAGCGAAAACGGGAATAAAGCGTGAAACTAATGTTGAGTGAAGAGTCAACTGAATCGATTGTCCTATTGTTCACCATTGTTCCCGGACTATAGTACGCCGGACAATCATTACTTCTACACCGGTATTCAACAAACAAGAATTTAGAGTCCTGGCTAGCTTTTAGTCTAGGACTAGTCCTACTAGAAGGACCCTAAAATGCTCTTCTTTCCTGTGTTAGCTTTTCTGCTAAAAATACAAAAGAAAGTACAGGTAGACACTCAAAGCTGAGAACCTTACCTATATTTCAATTCATTGTTTTCTCTTTCATATTCTGTTTTAAAAAAGCTTTAAAAAATGTAAATGGGTCTTCTTAGAATGGACTTTGTTCTTAATTGACTTAAGCCCGGACTAAGTTCTTTTGTTATACGGGTCATTGGACCCTGTGGTATACTTTTTCATAATGTACTGATGAGGAGTACCGACATCGCCCAGAAATCACCCAGTAAATCCTTTGATGACTTAAAAATTGCTAAAACTGTGCTCTTTACCATTTGAGAGATCCGGTGTATAGTACCATTGCCGCGTACTCATCAGTCCCGGAACAATGGTGAACAATAGGGCAATCGATTCAGTTGACACTCTTTACGCAACATTAGTTTCCACGCTTTATTCCGTTATCGTCTTGGAGCCCCGGACTATGCTCCCGACGGACTATGGCCGGCTCCCGCCGGGCGATATCTGCTTTCACACCGGCATTGGCACATAACGATATCTTGGACAATATTCATGAATTTGTTGCGTCAAAATCTGTCCTTTCCGAAAACAAGTTGTACTAACCATGAAAAATGTTCTAGAATACTCACGCCTAAAATTTTGAATAATAATCTCATTTATTTGGCGCTCTAGGGGCGGGACCACAGCGCCTTACAACAAGTACTTTGTACATGAATAATAAGGAACTAACAAATCCAAAGTTAACCAAATATTAAGAAGCCACCTTAAAGACACTGGTTTTTTGGGAAGGTGCCTCTCTAATGTTAGCAGGAAGCTTGTTTCAGAGCCTAGGACCAATTACGTTGAATGATCTGTCTTCAATCTACGCTTGGTACGAGGATTAACATCAGAAGAAGATCGTAGCCTTCGAAGTGTACTATCCAACACATACAAATTTAGACCATTAGGTATGATGGAGCTTTTCCCTGAAGAGACCTATACACAAAGGGGGATTTTGTATTTGATATGTTCTTTAACAGGCAACCAGTGAAGAGTGATCAAAAGTTGTGACGAACTCTGGTCATGACCGCATGCGAACACCAAACCCGGAGCTTTATTTTGCAAGTGCTGGAGCCTTATGAGATCTATTTCATTGGCGCCATACGCGCCATATATTGGTTAGAATGTTTGAGCTTGGTTATAAAATTATTTTTGTCCTTGCATCGGTATATCTGCCTTTTGTTAATAAATCATCGTATTCCTATTATATTCAACATCAACCATAGATATGGTATAAAAAATAAAAGTTATATTATCAATTGACAATAGTGCTTATAATTAAATACAGAAGTTCTATTCTGATCATTTGGAAATTGCGAGTCATTAATTACCTGTATAAAGTTCTCGATATAGAGTGAATGCTACGTATTGTGGGTATTTTCACGTATATTTCTCAAAATTATACACCCCCACAAAATATTTACTTTGAACTTCTGCTGCACTTCAGGAATACAGAAGTATTAAGAAATACGGTATATATCATTCAAGGAAAAATGGCAGCATTTCAGGAAAAAGAATACGAGCTCAAACACTGGGAAAAACCAAAACATACCCCTCCCCCCCAAAACAAAAAAAAAAAAAAAAAAAAAATCTACGCTTGGTACGAGGATTAACATCAGAAGAAGATCGTAGCCTTCGAAGTGTACCATCAAATAACTAGCCACAACATACATTTGACCATTAGTATGATGTAGCTTTTTTCCATGAAGAGACTTATACACAAGGAGGATTTTGTATTTGATTGTTCTTTAAAAACATGCAACCAGTTGAAAGAGTGATCAAAATTTGTGCCTAACTCTGGTCATGCACCGCATGCGAACAACCAAACCCGGAGCTTGTATTTTGCAAGTGCTGAGCTATGAGATCTATTTCATTTGGCGCCATACGCGCCATATATTGGTTAGAATGTTTTTGAGCTTGGTCTATAAAATTATTACCTTTAAATTCTGTTATAATCATTTTTTCCTTGCAATCGTATATTCTGCCTTTTGTATAAGCCCTGGAGCTAGCACCCATTTGTAACACATCTCAAGTACAAAAATTTTTGCGTGATTTAAATATGTAGACAGCCCTGACAGGAACCCCTGAACGCGATTCTTAAGTGCCGCAAGTGGTGCTTAAGAGAAGGGTCCAAGAAACCTATTGTACAGGGCAAATTTTTTAAATGGATCCAATCATGTTAAAAGTAGACCCATATTATGTGTCCAAACCATACGGATTTCAGAAAGGTATAGTTTGTAATATGTACAGCCTAAAGATTCAGCGTTATAGGCTAAAACAGCAAAAATCAATAAAAGGGTCAATTTCAGTTGTAGCAAGGTCAATTTTAAAATTTGCTCCGATTTGGATAAAAAATGGTGCAAATTATAAACGGAGCTCATAGGATTAAAATAAGAATAGTTTGAGTGTCGCGAATCTTGCTTAAGAAAGTAGGGGGTAACAATATCAAGCCCCCTGAAGCAATGGACGTTGACCATCTGTGCCCCCTACATCAGAACTAAGCATTTAGCATTCAAACTATTTCCCTTATTTTAACCCTATCGACTCCACCAAACTTAATTAAATACAGAAGTTCTATTCTGATCATTTGGAAATTGCGAGTCATTAAATTACCTGTATAAAGTTCTCGATATGAGTGAATGCCAAACGTATTTGTGGGTATTTTTCACGTATATTTCTCACAATTTACACCCCCACAAAATATTTACTTTGAACGTTCTGCTGCACTTCAGGAATACAGAAGTATTAAGAAATACGGTAGCTACATTCAAGGAAAATGGGCATCATTTCAGGAAAATAATACGAGCCTCAACGACTGGGAAAAACTCAAAACAGACCCTCCCCCCAAAAAAAACATCCAGACAAAATTAGAGGGAGGGGAGCTTTTGGACGCCTAGATGTGCATTGATTTCAAGATACAAATATTTAGATAAACAGATTCAACTATTTTGACGTTTGTGGAAATATTCGATCATCGTAATATAATCTTTATGATGAGACTTCCATATTGCCTTTTGCGTTATACTGTTGCCGTCTATTTTTAAAAAATTGGATACTTTTGATCATTTTGGCCGCCCCTACTATCAGCGGCCCTGCTCAGGTTTACCACCACTGGCTAGTGCCAAATGGTGTACAACGTTTTTCTATGGAGTGTTGAAACTTCGCACTATGACGAGATTCTTAGACATTGCAGGTAGGCCTAACACAGAGGCCCGGTTTACCCATAAGGAATCTTTGACAACTAGTAATCCTTTAAGGAGTAAAAACGAATCAACCCCAACCAGGTACAAGAAATAACAACTATACATTTTCCGCGGCATCCTTTTTTGCGAAACGCACGGCGAGCCAATTTTCTGTCAAAATTGGTTTTCCTTTAGCTTTAATAGAACATAGTTCTCATATGAATATATGATTGTAAAGGTTGTTTTTTGTTTTGTTGGGGGGGGGGGGGTGGAGGTTGGTTTTGACAGAACCTAAAATAGACAGTCCAAGCTTCGCAGCAGTCAAAACGATCCATCCAGGCGTGTCCATTTTTCATAGATATTCGCAATGAGTGTATTTACCAACCTGAGAACAAGTTCAGAGTGAATTCAATTACTATTCTTTTCTCTTTTTTCTTGGGACCACGATCTAAAATTGTTGATCACTTTGTTTATTGTTGAGTTTTAAAATGATGATTTAAAGGGGAACATATTTTCGGATATTTACTTTAAGTGATCGATCAATCGTGAAACGTAGTGGGTGAAAAAACGGAGACAACAAAACCGAGAGGAAAATGCATGAGGAAGACTGCATGTATTTGTTTAAAACTTTGTTTCCTTTTTATGTTCAGCAACTATGGCTTGATCACAACCCCGTATAAGGGAACTGAAAAAAGTGTCGAGAAGGTCAAAAGAAACAAGCTCAAGGTAATATATAGTACTATTTTCTACACTAATAAATACGTGCGAGCCGGAGTGGCTAAAGTATTCCGAAGCCGTTGTCCCAATCCTGGTCCTGTCAGTCATTCGCCAAACTCAGCGTATGTTTTGCGCGTAGAAGTGAGCCACTCCCTTGTTTTCCCGTCGCCTTTTCCGGTGTAAAAAAAAACAACTTTCAATCCTGAAAATCACTATCTTTTTTTTTCTTTTGTCAATTTACCACCGTTCAAACAAGATGCAGACACACACACAGTTTTTGTATACAACCAGTTACGGAAATAGATGTATGCATTGAAGTGCATGCTTGCCATGTGAAGCGTTGCAATAGTGGGGGCCTGTAATGCACAGATCTCATGTGACGTTCAAATCTGGAAAAAGTTGTGAATTTTAATTTGGTACACAAGTACTTTATGCTTTATTATTGATAATGAAACAATTGATGTGAAGCACTTGCCACACCCCTTTCATTGCCCCGCTTGGATTTCAAGGTTATCCAGGGGTAAAAATATAAAATGTATCCGATGTGTTGAAAAGCATACATATGTTTTTTCCTGGTTAAAGCCATTCAAAAGGTATAGTTTATACTGTCCTTAAAATGGCTTCAGTTTTGGAATTATGAGTGGTAAAAACTGTACAAATGGTGAACAAGTCACTTTTGGTGTGTACATGGTCAAAAATTAAAAGTTGCTCCAAATTTTGTAGAACGTGGTTCAAATTGTTGGTTCAGCTCATAGAGTTAAATATAGGAAAAGTTTTGACTATCCAAACGTGTTTGGTTATTAACCAAAATGGCGAATAAAGTCGATAGCTATTGGCAGCTATTCTTAGATTCTCTTGACCTATTACCTATTTGGTTGGATAACGTGAAAACTAAGCATAACAGATAAGGCAAACTAATTTCAATACTTTAAGCTAGGGAAACAATTGCACCCCCGTTTGCACCACATATTACTTCATTCAAAGCAACTTTTAACTATTGACCCATGTACGCACCAAAATTGATTTTTTTCCCCAGCATTTACAGTTTTTACCCCATAACTCCGCAACTATAAACCATAGACAGTGTAAACCATATAATTTTTAGAATCCTTGTAATTTCAACATGATTGGAACATTTTAAAATTGGATTGGATTGGAACATTTTAAAATGTTGACCCCTGTATAACCTTGAAACCCAAGCTAGGGTCCATTAAGGGGGGTTTTCGTTGTATGAGTTGATATTTCCCATACAAGGCAGGCATTCTCTGCAATTGAGTAGCACGGGGCACGTGTCGTCCATCTGAGGGTATGTGGGCAAGCACCCCATCTTGAGCCAGTGAGTTTGTTCCCGATGTTATTGTGTGAACACACTTTCCTCTCCGTCTTCTGAAAGGTGAGAAAAGTGTCAGCGTGGATCTCCCAGGAAAAGGGCAAAACCTGGAATAACTTAATTGAATCCACCGATATGACCCATAACAGCAAAAAGCATGATCTACCATCCGAAATAGTCCAGCAGCAGAGGAGGACTAGATGAAAATCTCTGTTAAAAGTTTTTTTCTCAGCTAATTATATCTCTTTGAAAGGTATATAATGGAATCCAGGTGGAAGTAAAATTGCCACCCTTGGACTATTTGAGAAATCCAAGATGGCCGCCATTTCACTGTAAAAAATCCAGAATTGCAGTTTCCATGGACAAAGCACCACCAAAATGCTTGGTAATTGTTGTTGTTTTTTTTTTTGATAATCATTCATGTTTGAGGTAGAAAATGTAAATTATGTATCTTGGAAGCCACACTTGATTAATTTGAGAAATCAAAGTGGCCGCCATTTTACAGCAGAAAACCCCCAAAATGCCCTTTTCACAGAGAGATCAACCCAAAATACATTGTTATAGCATTTTTCTCATGCGATTATATATCTCTAATAGGTATACAATATAATTAAGATGGATGTAAAATTGCCACCCTTAGGCAATTAGAAAAAATCCAAGATGGCCACCGTGTGCCATAAAAACACTAAAATATTGCAGTTTGCACAGAGGGGGCAACTCAAAATGCATTTTTCTAGTGGTTATCCTTGCTTATTTACTTTTCAATAAAGGGGGTGGACTGTATTCAACGATTACCTAGAGACATGATGTAGGTTCCCCTTAGTTTTCAAATAATGAAAAATGGCAAACTACAAATATATAAAAGAGTGGAGATGGGGTCTACACTAGTATAAGATTTCAATTTTAAAAGAGTGGTTACGAAAGCGCTTAAAGAAGCCAGGAAAATCGTACACAATAAGTCTCCCTGAATCCAAATTTCTCCAACACCATTATTTTTGCGTGGAAGAACTCGGCCTCCGGCCTCGTTCTTCCACTTAAAATAATGGTATTGCCTTGGTTTCAATTCGTCGTAAAGAGAGTACCGGTGTCATAAACTACCGTGTCCGCGTGACTGAGTGTCCTACCATCCATCTGTCTATTGTGTTCGCCATTGAGTGCTGTATGCATCGTTTGTTTCAGCACTGTACCCAAATGGCCTCGTATACAAGGTCACGGTTTATTCCGTACATGTTGCTATGGTAGCTAGGACACTCTCATGGGGGACACTCAATTTCTTTACACCGGTTCCCAAAATCATACCTTTATTCTCTAAATCTAATAACCCTGGAGCTAGCAGACATTTGTAACACATCTCAAGTGCAAAAGGTTTGAGTGATTAAATATGTAGACAGACTGACAGGGACCCCTAAAACATAATTCTTAAGTGTCACAAATGGTGCCTTAAGGAGAGGGGCCAAGACAAAGTTTGTACAGGGGTCAAATTTTTAAATTGATCCAATCGTGCTGAAAAGTATACCATGTTATTTGTCTAACCACAAGGATTCCGGAAAGGTATAGTTTGTAATATCTACAATGTAAAGTTTAAGAGTTATAGACTAAAAACAATAAAAATCAATAAAAAAGGGTCAATTTCAGTTGTACAGGGGTCACATTTTTAAGTTGCTCCGATTTGGATAAAAAATGGTGCAAATTATTGATGGAATTCATAGGATTAAAATAAGGAATAGTTTTGACTGTCTAAAATACTTAGTTACTGATGTAGGGGGCACAGAAGGTCAACGTCCATTGCATTCAATAGGGCTCGACCTTGTTTCCCCCTACTTTCTTAAGCAAGCATTTGAGACACTCAAAACTATTTTTGATCCTTATTTTGATCCTATGAGCTCCACCAATAATTTGCACCATTTTTTTATCCAAATCGGAGCAACTTAAAGATTTGACCCCTGTACAACTGAAATTGACCCTTTTTTATTGATTTTTACTGTTTTTAGTCTATAACTCTTAAACTTTACATTATAGATATTACAAACTATACCTTTCCTGAATCCTTGTGGTTAGACAAATAACATGGTATACTTTTCAGCACGAATGGATCAATTTAAAAATTTGACCCCTCTACAAACTCTGTTTTGGCCCCCTCTCCTTAAGGCACCATTTGTGACACTTAAGAATTATGTTTCAGGGGTCCCTGTCAGTCTGTTTACATATTTAATCACTCAGACCTTTTGTACTTGAGATGTGTTACAAATGTCTGCTAGCTCCGGGGCTATAATATGGCCACTTCGTAGTACAATATGGCCCTAAATCATTCAATTGACCAGATCTCAACTATTTGTGATAGAGGCATAATTCTTGATTCTACACCCAGTACGGACTCATATCTGACATCTCTGTTGGGTTAGTATGCTTAACATTTATGATGGTATCCAATATGGCCGCCTTTAAGAACTTTAAAACCTACAAATTGTCATTACGTTCCTAACATATTGGCCACCATTTTAAATTTTAAGCATGTTGTCGAAACAAAATATCAGATACGAGTTTGTAATGTTCAAAGACATATATCCTCATACTTTAATTTATACTTTGATCATAATTTTGGATGCTATACCTAAATATAATACACTACATGTAATATGGTAATTTATAGGTTATAAATAAGTTAATTTAAATGAAGCCATAATAGCCCATCTTAACATTTTTGCATAATAACAAAACAAAACTGTCATGAGGATGTCAAATGGTCAAATACGTATCGCATAACTTAAAGGTGCGTGTTCCGATCGCCTTTGGGACCCCCCTGATTTACCTGGAAGTAGTATCGATTTTGATATCAGATGAAAGGCCGTATTTTCTCATTGTCGTCCTGAAATTTGAGCCCTCAAATCCATTTCATTCCCAAGATATAAACAAAAAACCGCCGTTTTAGTGGTTAACCATCAATATTAGCACAATATTGAATATGGCTTTGCAACATGCATTATTGCGTCTACCATCAAAACCGCAAGTTTGTTTCCCACGGTACTTGATGGGGTGAATGTGCAATTGCCAGGCTCTCATATCAAGTAGAGAATACAATACACAAAAATCGGAACAAGCACCTTTAATTTGCATCTTTATAATAATTGATATAACTACAGATATATATTTATAGGTTTTATTTTTTTAAAGGCTGCTAGCTGTATTGGCTGCCATCTTTAACTCTGATAATGATGACTACCAACCAAATAATTATTTCTAATGATCAAATACGTATTATATCATAAAGTATAAAGCATTTAAGCATAAATATAGACACTAGAATCATGCCTCTATACTGCAAATGTGCAAAACACTTGACGTGTTCGAATGTGTTCAAAATGCGTTCTAGAAGAGTTCAAAGAATACTTGTTGAGTTTGTTCAATTGTAACAGATTATGAACACCTGCAGATTGTTTTAGGTGTTCAGGATGTATTCTGTATATCATAAATATGTATACTGAAAGAGATATGATCATTTTAATGATTCCGGGCGCACATTGAACTTTTGGGGAGCCATATTGAATTTTTGTGGGAATGTTATGATCAAATTTAATCACAAACACTTAATTGTGTTTAAAAACGCGGGCTTATCGACAACAATTTGTTGTTAGTGATTTTGGACATGGTAGCGGCCATATTGGATTTTCAACATTTTGCACACCCTTCTGGCTGTATGCGCATGCGCATACTTCCACCTGACTATTACAAAACCTCGAAACCATCTTCGATGTGATGAGTTAGGCTGATTACTTGACTTGATGTTGATTTGCCTGGCCGGAAGCCTGGTTGTTCTGGTATGAGGTGTTCGTGTATTGTTGTGCCGAAACACCCGGGTGCCGAAATACCCGGGTGCCGAAGTTCCCTCCTCTCAGAACTGCCGAAGTACCCGGGCAATCGGCAGAGGAGAAGGGAAGTGGAAAATAACGTGCTGTTGATGTGTAGAGCACGTGTTTACGCATTTTTCGTGATTTTATGGACAATTCTTCAATGAAACTCATTAAAAATCAGGCTTTTGGCATTTAGGAACAATCATGTATATAATAGTAGACGTAGATACGATCTTGTAACGCCAAAAGCACCCACATAGACCCATTGAAGAAGAATTCCCGCGTTCGTTTACCAAAGTAGCCGAATTCGGAAACAATGTATACGTTATATGAATTGATATATACATATGGATCCCATTGTAAAGGTCCCCTTTATTGATTAGGAGGGCTATTAGGCCGGTTGCAAGACGGGTTAGGTTTAGGGTTGGGCTATAGGGCCTATAGGACCTAGGGTTAAGAGGGTTAGGAATTAGGTTAGGGTTTGGTTATTATGGTCCGGTGAGTACAAACATTGGGATTAGACCAGCTTAGACCTATGTGATTTTCTACTTGACAAATAGGGGGTTATGTGATTTTATTTTTTTGTTTCTGATGGAGGGGAGGGGGTCATGTTAAATTTATTATTCAGTAAACCAAGCCCCTATCTGCACATCAGCAGTACTAATCATATGATGCCCGATATGATGTACGTAGGCCTAATTGTGTGTGTGGGATGGTTGTAGGAGTTCTATGCAATAGGGCCTATAACTTTACAATTAATGGTGGTTTAATATGCAATTTTCCAAACACATCTTTCAATTTCTCCTGCCCCCTCCCTTGTAAATAATGAACGGGCCCTAAAATTATTAGTTTAAAGCTAATCTTAGCCTGTCGTACGAGCTGAGTCCACTGAACACTTATTTCGTGTCATCTGTCCGTACATATAAGAACTTATTACATCCAACAACCGCACGCTGTAATAAGGATCTCTCTGTGCCGAACTACTGGGATAACCCATTCTTTCGGCAAGTAACCCTGCCGTTCGGCAGGGTAATGACGTAGCCCGCATTTTCGGCATGAATATCCCTGCCGTACGGCAAGGTCATCTGCCGAAATACCGGGCGTTTCGGCATAGCCCGGTATTTCGGCGCAGCAGTATCACAGATTCGCGATACGGCTCAGCAGGAGACGTTCAAAGAGCTTGTAGTATGGCTGAGGAGTGATATTGATTTATAGCTTTTGGGATTAGAAGGATCTTTCCCAGGCTTAGGAGTGCCATTACAAGTGCTTTCCTCCAGATCTTTGGGAAACTGTGGGAAATAAGGCAGCAATTGTAAATCTCAAGAGGCCACTCCTTTGCCGAAGTTTTTCATTTGCTCAGTTGAGGTGTTGTCAAGCCCTACTGCTATTCCTGGTTGAAGTTTAGCAATAGGGCCTACCGGTGTCCAGTTCGTTCATGTTGAAGGGGCGAGTGAAACCAGGGTCGCCACTATACACTATACCTCAATACGGCCTAGTTTGATCTTCTGGGGCTTCTTGCTGCACTTGCCATTTAAAAGCAGTTTGGGTGTTTGGGTGTAGGCTAACATTTGGCTACTGTGGAGGTTCTATTGAATCCCCTCAAAGCTTTCGGATGGTAGACCATGCTTTTTTCTGTTATGGGTCATACCCGGGGTCATATCGGTGTATTCAATTAAGTTATTTCAGGTTTTGCTCTTTTCCTGGGAGATCCACTCTGACACTTTCTCACCTCAGTGTTTTAGCTGAGACAGGATCAGCTTCAAACATGGTGGTATACTCTTGATATTCTTTAGCACATTCCTTGAGAAGGCCTGGTATATTCCGTCCCACATGGGAATGAATCTCCGGACAACTTGTTCACTAGTTGGGCAAATTTGTTAATATAGTTTTGGAGTTTTGGAGCAATCCTCTTCACGTTCTGATCCAGGTCATCTGTGAACCCGTCTGTGAATCTTTGCCAGTCTGCTTTTCTATAGTTAAATCACCGCTTAAATGGCACTTTGTTTGGTCTTATTGCAGCGTTGACTTGGATACGATTGGTGGATGTTGAGTTAGTACAACAGGATCCAAAACAAGCTTACCACACAGGTTAGAGACAGTTTTGTAAACAATAGCTAGATCAGGGTTGTAACCTCTCTTCCAGCTTAGGGTCGTCATTCTTCGACAGCTTTTCCGTCTCTATTGGTTTCATTGTAGCCCCATTGGGTACTATATGGCTGTTGAAATCGCCAATGAAGAAATTAGGTTTGGAGGAATTTTCGAGATTGAATTGAGGGTGCTTGAAGTATGATGAGGGATGACGATATCGATGACGACGATGATGATGATGACGAAGATGATGTCTGATAGTATATAGGTATACAATAGATAAAAATGGCAAATTGAAACTAATGACAAATCTGCCTGCAAATATAAATCTATAATAATATACCTAACAATCATATCACAATACATAAAATAAAAATAATAATAAAAACCGATTCACTTTTGCTACTTCTTAACCGATTTATTGCCATCAATAAGGCTGTTTCCTTCCACTTTTCATCATTTGAAGAAGCCTGTTGGAGTAATACAAGGTTTTGCGCTAGGGCAGATATTGCGATTCAGATATTTTAATGTGAAATTTAATACAATATTTATCCAAAATTTAGTATTATTGGTAAAAATAGATTACAGATCATTATTAGTTGCAGTGCATGACGATGTTTTAAGGTTCAGCAATCCTCAATAGTCAATACCGGGTGTAACATCCATCGAACCACTGAAACCCATTGTCTTTGAATGGAAAACAGAGCCCACACACATTGCATTACTAGTTTTTGGGCCTTCTGGGTTAGTTCGGGAAGAATTTGTTAGGGTAAACAGCGATAATGCAAGATAAAATGTGGAAATGCATTTTTGTAGCTCATAAGTCAAATATATGTACAATTCCATATAACTATTTTAACGTAGGAACAAAATCGCCAAATAGTGAAAAAATGAAGTATTTGAGAAAAATTGTCATACCGTCTCCCGCAAATTAGTCTTTGTCAAAGACTCGGTTTTAAAGAATTCGTGGGATGGGGGGGGGGGGGGGGTGAAACTCAGAGAGATTCGAAGACTTGTTACCAAGTTGGTTGGTCCCTTTATAGCTGATAGTACCAGGTAGTTTATGTTTCCATAGAGTAATACAGTTACAAGGTCTGTAACACAGACTACTCGCATCCGCAAATAGACATACAGCGATGGCGTCTCAAAATCTACACTAAACAGCTGATTGTGGTTTATACCATAAACAAAGATCAATAATGTTTGTGTTTGAAGTCAAACTGAACAGGTCATGGTGCACAGTATTACGCTTATAAATCTGGGATATTCATAGGGAAAGGCCTTTTTGATCTTCGTTATAAAATTCCGGACCGGTGTCATAAAATAGTGTCCGTGTGGCTGAGTGTCCTACTACCCATCTGTCTATTGTGATATTGAGTGCTGTACGCATCATTTGTTTCAGCACTGTAACCAAATATGGCCTTGTCTATAAGGTCACGGTTTTTTCCGTTCATGTTGTAATGGTAGCTAGGACACTCTCTCACGGGGGACACTCAGTTTCTTTACAAATTACCCATTTAACATAATAAATTTGAAAAAAATACTACATCCTAAAAAAAACTCAAATCTGAAAGAGCAATATTTTAGAATGGTGTAAAACAATTCTAGAATTCTAATATTGAACATGGATGCCAGTTCTCCTTAAATGGAAGGAAATCCTTTCCTTTGTTAGTCAAAATTACCACACTTTTATATACTTTCAGCCCTTTTTTGTGCATCCCTGTACTGAAGTCACTCAGAAACCGTATCGTTTCGAGAATAAAAGGACCATGTGACGTCAGTACATGTACTTATCTTTTGAAAGGTGCCACAATTACTTTCGTACAGTGAACATTATTCAGGACGTGATCCCACGCAAAGTTGATCACTCCGCTGGTATCTTCTGACACGATTTCAAACGAATATACATCTGGATAATATACCAAATAGGAAGAGGGCTAGGTTATCCAAGATGGCGCACAAGGTGCTGATGATGTTAGCTCTTGTAGCTCTCTACCCTAGCACATGCGCAGGTGAGTAACTTAAATGCACAATAATATTTGTTCTATAGGCCTAGACACCGCACAATATAAATCAATCCTACTTGATGATAATAGGGACATAATAACATTCGCAAACGTGTCTCACTTTTGCACCCAGACAGAGCCCAATTTTAAACTCAATCAATGAATGTAATGATCTTCAAATCGGCTTAGTTTATGTTAGCGTAAGAATGTCGTAGGTTTACTGGTAGAACCATCTTAAAGCGGCACTGGCACATTTTCACCAAATATGAAATTTGTTCAATTTGATCGCAAATGATAGTCTAGGCCATTGGAAGAATAGAGATATATTTTACATATAAAAATAACATACCCCAAAACAGATAGGGACATTAATAAGAGGCTAAAGACATCCAGGTAATTTGTAGGCCAACTTTAAAGGGGTATTTCGTGATCCACAGCCTCGTCCCCTCGACTTACCTTAAAAAAGTTGAGATTTTTATATCATCTGAACCGTTAACATTAGTAATCCATGTGTACCTAATCTTGCGTGCAAATTCGGTCGTATCTGTAAGAAATTCGCAATTTTGTATGTTCTGTCCGTAAACGGACAGAAATTACAGTGGCCTGTGGGACCGTGGAAAACAAGCAATAGCTCATAAAACAAAACCGAAAGCTCGGGAACAACTCAAATTTTGTGAATAACCCTTTCCCAAAGATATCTAGTGAACAATGAATAAAACATAAGGTGCTGAAATCATGAAATGCACCTTTAAGTTTGCCGTAATTTTAATCAACGAATATGTCTATTACATGAATATCGTAGACTCGTACTCATTGATATTAAAACCACAAAGGTCACAGACCGGTCAAACAGGGTTCATGCCATGGGAATCATGCTCCGGCGTGTGTTTTCTTGTGTTAAACGCCATTTTCGTCGTCTGCTGAATAAATTCCGCCGGCGACATTAATTATAATAAAAAATCCTTTAAAAAGGAAAGTGGCGGCCCATGTTGAGAGTCTTGTAGGGAGAAGTTGTATAGGTATGTATATGCCATGTATATAGATACTACATACATACATAGGTCCCAAGGCCTGCATACTCTCTCAATGTAAAAGAGTGAATTTCCACTCATCCAGGGAGTTAAATGAGGGACAACAGGTTTGTGAGTGGAAACACACTCTGAAAGAAGTGA
Source organism: Ophioderma brevispina (assembly GCA_023653785.1). Classification (NCBI taxonomy): domain Eukaryota; kingdom Metazoa; phylum Echinodermata; class Ophiuroidea; order Amphilepidida; family Ophiodermatidae; genus Ophioderma; species Ophioderma brevispina. The sequence continues at coordinate 35,743 of JAMKCH010001473.1, forward strand.
AAGTTGACTTTTTGATGACAATATTAATCCACTCTTTTTAGATTGAACAATTCACTTTCACGCTCATTTCAGATTGAAATTTTATCAATCAAAAAGGCGTTGTCCTCCATTTCACTCACTCTTTTTTCACTCTTTCCATTCGGTTTACATTTAGAGTTTATATTGAATTAAAATCCCAATATTGCCAACAAATCCCTCTCTAGTCTAATGGTTAAGAATCTTAATCTCTGCTTTCGCAGGTTCGAACCCCTATTCTGCTCAACTTTTGAGAAATTAATTTGTTTCGAATCTTGTTAAGGTGAAATAGACGCTATAGTGCAATTATTTCGCAAGTTAACTAACGGGAACAGATATCGCGTCTGGCTCCGCCCATAGAACAGGACTATCCCCAGGGGTTCATTCCCCAAACTCATGCGTAACCCTACGTACACTCATGCGTATGTCATACATAATAGACCTTTTTATATACCAGTTACACAGTGCTTTGGATAACTTGGTCCACTCATCAGGCATAACATACCGGTAGGATAGTATGCACGTAGATTTACGACTGAGTTTCGCGAACGGGCTCCTGTTCACGCGACGGTTCCCTGTTCACTGGTTAGAGGTCGTATCACATTGCAAACAAGCCCGCCAAACAGGGGATGACTAATAGCCCTATGTCGAGAAACTCAAACGGCAGGATTAGAAAAAAAGTACAGAAACTAAGTACATTAACGCAATAAATCACACGTCAAAAGCTAAAATTTGTTTTTTCTTCTAACACCAATCACAGAAGTAAGTGCATCACCCCGGTGCATCACAAGCCTATCAAACAAAATGTGAGAACCCCCTCCTTCCCCTCCTCCCCCTAGTCTAACAAACATAACGAAATCGGATCGGTTAGTTTTGAAAACTCTCTCCAAATTACAAAATGCTAACCAAGGATGTAATGACTGAAGATCCCATATTTAACTAAAGCAAAACGTTATTCTCAAATATTTAACAATATGGGCCAGCTACAAACAATTGTTTGCTGACGCTGCCTCAGCATTTCGGTTTGTCCTACAGAATTAGATATTCTAAAACCAAAATTTCCTAACTTTTAGAAATATTTAACAATATATGGGCCAGCTACAAACAGTTGTTTGCTGACGCTGCCTCAGCATTTCGGCTAGTCCTACAGAATTAGATATTCTAAAACTAAAATTTCCTAACTTTATAGACAATTCTTGCTGTATGAAAATATTCCTGTGAAATCTGACCTATAATAACATGCATTAATCTAGAAAAACTAACACTCACATTAGCTTAGTCCTTCAAGTCCTTCGATGAGTATTGGCCATGGGATCAAAGGAAAAATTGTTCATTTTGATCACATTTTCCCACTATAAATAATAATAAATATTATAATTACCCTTTATTGGGTATGGCAATTGTAAAGGTTGCACATTTTCATGAAAATGAATAAAATGCCATCTCAATTTCTTTTCTGAATATCAGTGATCAAAGGACATACACTATGCTGCATTGAATCAAGCAAATAGTGGCCTTATTGATAAGTAAATCCACCTGGTATTCAGCGGACAAATCACTTCAGATTCCCCTTTGTTTATTTGGAACTGTAGAGCCATTGTTACTGTCCTTGCAGTTGAAATGATGTCAGGCGTTATAGACTTGCTATCCTAGTCTGTGTTACAGACCTTGTTACTGTATTACTCTATGGAAACATAAACTACCGGGTACTATTTAGCTAAAGGGACCAACCAACTTGGTTCTGCGAACCTCTGAGTTTCACCCCCCCCCCCCCAAAAAAAAAAAAAAAAAAAACGAATTCTTTAAAACCGAGTCTTTGACAAACACTACGTTGTCCCCGCCCAGTTTAGGGTAGACGTTTAACATAGAAGCCCAAAGTACGCAAATGAGGTATTGCCATTGATTCCGTCATGCTCTGTATGATGTTGTTAAGTAGCGCAGGACGGAATCAATGGAAATACCTGATTTGTATACTTGGGTCTCCTATATGAAATGTCTACCCAGTTTGGATTGAGCTGACCTCGTTCGCGATTAAAATAAACTTTGAGGTTCTACTGTGAGTTCAATAATTTTGACTGTATATTTCATCATTTATTGAAAAAAGAAACTAATGTGAACAAAACTCATGTTGCTTGGTAAGCTGTGACCTAACATCTTTTTGCAGAACCAAGATGCAGAATGCTGGACCTCATTTCTATTCAATTTATCTACCACCATGTATTTAGAAAAATACAATAGAAGGGGGTCTATAGCGACCTATGCTAACAACACAGTAAATTGAAGGGAAATGGGGTTACGCGGCAAGTTACTGTAAGTTAAGTTTTGTTTCTGCACAAAGATGTTATAACCCGGGAGCTAGCACACATTTGTAACACATCTCAAGTAATAATATAATAATAATAATCCGGTTTTTATATAGCGCTTTATCACTGTAACAGTCTCCAAGCGCTGTTGCCTATTATTATTACGCCGTCATTAGGAAATCGTCACAATCATTTCGCTTCATCTAGGTGGCTGCCGGCCAGGCGCACATCCCTATCAGCACTTAGATTGTAATAATATCCCCCATAACATGACAGCTCCCCAGTTTTCGTTTGGGTCGGCGAGGCAATTGAGATTAAGTATCTTGCCCAGGGACACAAAAACGTTGGCCACGGCGGGGCTCGAACTCGCGCCCTACTGATCACGAGTCCTGCCTTTTTCCACTAGACCACACGCGCTCTCTTAAGGTACAAAAGGTTTGAGTGATTAAATATGTTGACAGACTGACCGGAACCCCTGAAACGTGATTCTTAAGTGCCGCAAATGGTGCCTTAAGGAGAGGGGGCCAAAAATGTTTGTACAGGGGTCAAATTTGTAAATTGATCCAATCAAGTTGAAAAGCACACCATGTTATGTGTCTAACCATAAGGATTCAGAAAAGGTATAGTTTGTAATATGTACAGCCTAAAGTTTCAGAGTTATAGGCTAAAAACAGGAAAAATCAATAATCAGCCTCTATTATGCCCTAATTGTAAAGTTAAAACACGATAATATTGGATTATTAAAGTTCCGCAAGAGTTCTATGAGAGCATGTCGCCAATATTGCAGCCAGATAAGTTATACTCTAAAAAAGTGTTTAGAAAGTGAAGGCAAGGTGGTGTTCATAGAGGGTAAATATTTAGCAATTAAACACTTTGTGTTTAGAAATTAAACACATAGTGTTTAGAAATTAAACATTTGTTTAGAGATTAAACGTTTAGAAGCGTTTAATCTCTAAACATGTCAAATATCTAAACACCAACTGTTTAATTTCTAAACACCAAATGTTTAATATCTAAACACCATGTGTTTAATTTCTAAACTCAAAGTGTTTAATTGCTAAACATTTACCCTCTAAACACCACCTTGCCTTCACTTTCTAAACACTGTTTTTGTACCATAATTCGAATGGATACAAAATTTGTCAAAAATAACGGTAGAAGAATGTTCCAACATGTGATAAATCGAGCAGATGTCAATGTTATATCATACATGTTTTTGCATAAAATCTGTTTGAAGAAACAATTCCCTGGCCTAGTAATGAGAGAAATCCCTCGCGTTACGTTCATACCGCGCCAGATACGTTACCTACCTCCCGCTGTGTTCTTGCTAAACGCCGTGATACTTGAAGTAGAACACCACAGCATGCTTTAGTATGATAAGGTATAGAGTTTGAGTCGGTGAAGCATAGTTAGTTATTTTGTTATTTTTATCAAGAACGGCACAATTAAGAAAAAGACCGACCAGATACGTTACGCAAGATACGTTACTTAAAGCGAAATGCCAGGCTAATATAATCTATGCTTCAATATAAAGACCAAAAAAAAGTAACGCAGCATGTCTAAATACCCCCGTAAGTTACAAACCATTGGTCTTTGCACGAAAACATAAATTATTATATCAATAGTTCGTTTTCTGCCGTAAATTTTGACACCCTTCTTGCCCCATTGCGATCAATATTGCCAATACAATGCCCATTATAAAAAGAACTCTCCCTTTTTAAAAGTTGCAATAAAAGGTATATACCCCTATTAATTGCCATTCAGTGAAAGACCGCATTTTTCCCGGGTAAAAAAACCCGATTCTTACCATACATGGGTTAAAATCAGGTTCAGGTTCAGGTTTATTTTATTTCCATCTCATTGCACATGTACAGTAAATATAAAAAGTGTAACAAATATAAAATATGAACATATTCAATAAAACAAAAAATGATTTAGAAATAATATACAATATGCAAGAGATGTAAAATGGGGTAAATACCCCTATTTTGTGGGGAAATTTTGAACATTTTCATCCAAAGACCCCTTTTTGGGGTAAAATTTTTGCAAAATTTTCTATAAAGACCAAATTATTTTGAAAAATTATGCAAATTTGTCACCCGAAAAAACTTTTTGGGTGCGTTTGGGCTGTCTCTCACCCAAATTCTCCTATTTGTTCGAGTCCTCTGTCACCGAATGCCCCTGGGTTTGGATGCGCCAGCCATGCATATCCATTTCATATGTGACCCCGGGTATACGGTACGTCGCGTAATTATTTCCTAGTATTATGGTGTTACATACTACTGAACGACACACCACACAGTGTACACTTGGCAACAGGGTTGCTTGAAATCGACAGCGACAGTACCGCTTAAACACTGAAAGCGTGACTAAAATGATGCAAGCAAAATCTAAATGCCATTAAAACCTAGTAGTCGAAGAGATATGGTCCAAGTTATGGCCTGACCGTAAAGTTGAGTATATATAAATTTTTTTGCTGAAAATGATAGATTAGGGTGTGTAGAATAAGAATCTGCCGGGTGCCACCTGGGCATCCTTGGGCGTTTTGAGAAATCCAAGATGGCGTCGCCATAAATGATAATTATCTATTCAACCCTATATTTTCAAACTATGGAGTTACTAGATATACTATAGGATCCAATGAACAAGTGTATGGCACTTGTAACATTAAGTCATACTTCAAATTCAAAATGGAAGCCAAATCTAATCATTTAAAATATGCCCTATAACAGCAAATGCCTGCGATAAAAAAATAAACATGAACTACTTAGATTATGTTGTTAGACACAATAAATGTATTTCTGATACTTTTAAAGTTGTAACATGACGTCAATCAATATGGCAGCCAAAAACGTGAATATCTTCAAAAATTACTTGACACAAATTTCTAAATATTACCTTCAAGTATAAATTATTGTATCAATGAAACAATTAGAAATGTACCTATGATCCCAACCAAGTGATACCAGGTAATCCCGATAAATAAAAATGGGTCAAATTATAAATTGAGAGCAATATATGTGAAAAAATGTAATTCCTATGGTATTTTGCCAACTTCGCACCATATTGGTTTTATTTCGATTTGGGCGCATTTAAAACAAATTGAAATGTATGTTGTACATTGGTTAGGGTCAAAGGTACATTTCTAATGTCATTGACACATTGATTTCGATTTGAAGGCTGTAATACTTATAAATTTGTGTTAAGTATTTTTTGAAGATGTTCACGTTTTTGGCTGCCATATTGATTGACGTCATGTTACAATTTTAAAGTATCAGAAATACATTTATTGTGTCTAACAACATAACCTAAGTACTTCATGTCTATTTTTTATCGCAGGTATTTGCTGTTATAGGGCATATTTTAAAATTATTGTATTTGGCTTCCATTTTGAATTTGAAGTATGACTTAATGTTACAAGTGCAATACACTTGTTCATTGGATCATATAGTATATCTAGTAACTCCATAGTTTGAAAATTTAGGGTTGAATAGATAATTATCATTTATGGCGACGCCATCTTGGATTTTTCAAAACGCCCAAGGATGCCCTGGTGGCACCCGGCAGATTCTTATTCTACACACCCTAATCTATCATTTTCCGCAAAAAAAATGTGTATATACTCAACTGTACGGTCACATGGACGTTCTACCTGAATATAGTGGTGTCCACCACATATTTCTACATCAAATGGTGACATAATCTTTCGAGGACACCCTCTAGAATTTTGGTAAAAATGGTTAAAGTTGCAGCAAACTTCACATTTTTGCATTGTGATGTTCAAACTCGTGAGGGATTATGGGTAGTCTGGCAAGTCAAAATTCATGAACGGCAGCATTTTCACAAATAAGACTAGGGGTCACGCAGGCGCCGGTATACGTTGATGTATTTATTTAAGTAATATATAATTACGGCCGCTTGAAACTCTAAACTAAAGACTAAAATGCATTATAGCGCTCGTTTCTCTGGTATCCACGTAAACACAATCCTCTGTGGTCCAGTGGTAAATTTCACGCATAGTTAGCGAGAGGACAGGGTTCGAGACCGTTTATTTATTTAATTCAATGATCGCCAGTTTCTTCGAGCTATATATAATAATTATTTATTTAACCCTCGTCTTACCAAGCCTTTTTTTGTATAGAGCACCCGATGCTAATGATTTTGATACCAGTGGATAGCTATGGTCCTCCTCTTTCCATTGATACCAAAATAAGTACCAAGTATGGCGTCACAATGACGTCATCAAGTCCCCGAGTCGGCCAAATTGGCATTTTCAATAGAAAATAGGCGAAAATCCAATTTTGCGCTAAAAAAACGTAGGAATATCGGATTTTCATGCGGTTTTCAGCTCTAAATGATGGAAATTGGCTAGTTTTACATAAAAAAAAAAAAAAAAAAAAAACGCATAGTTAGCGAGAGGACAGGGTTCGAGACCGTTTATTTATTTAATTCAATGATCGCCAGTTTCTTCGAGCTATATATAATAATTATTTATTTAACCCTCGTCTTACCAAGCCTTTTTTTGTAACACGGTTTACCAAGGGGGGGGGGGTGGTTACCACCCCCCTCGAGAATTTTTTTATAAAGCACCCGATGCTAATGATTTTGATACCAGTGGATAGCTATGGTCCTCCTCTTTCCATTGATACCAAAATAAGTACCAAGTATGGCGTCACAATGACGTCATCAAGTCCCCGAGTCGGCCAAATTGGCATTTTCAATAGAAAATAGGCGAAAATCCAATTTTGCGCTAAAAAAACGTAGGAATATCGGATTTTCATGCGGTTTTCAGCTCTAAATGATGGAAATTGGCTAGTTTTACATAAACAAAGAGTTTTAGAGCCATACTGTGCATAATATTTTCAAAAATCCACCATAAAATATCCTTGGGTGGCAACCCCCCCCCCTTACCCTTCGAGCATACCCTAACCCCGGTGAAGGTGCTATACCTCACATTTTTTTTATATCGCTAAAATACAAGAAAGGTGAGAGAACGATGACCTAGAAGCTTTTTATACAATTTTTTTTTAGCGTTTTGTAGCGCACCGGAGCGAAATTCGGTGAGGGGTGGTAACCCCCCCCCCCGGTTTTTAATATGTTGAAGACGCGGGTTTTAAGTATACCAAGAAAACCTGCTGCCAGATGCGGATTGCTTGGCTGTGGATCAGGCGCTCGTCTTGTAAATTGAAAGGTCGTGAGTGCGAATCCTCTTCAAAGCACAACATTTTAATTTATTATGCTTATATTTTAGAGTGAGGTAGAGTGAGCAATATAGCAACAAAAACATCAGAGTCCGCGATTGAAATAGAAAATAGTGAATCTGCCCTATGAGACGAGTCGAAAAGATGTGGTCCTGAAACACAATATTATATATAAGGTCATTTGCCCTATATCAATGTTGTCGGCCTTGTTAGGCAGTTAGGCTGTACCAAATATTCAACTCTGTCATGAGGATACCGGGGAGATACAGGGATCGATTTGATGGTCTAAAAAGTGTCACAAAATGTATACAAAATTGTATGTATCAAAGGAGGGATTGACCATATAATTTTACCAATTAACGGTCCACACACTTCCCTAAATTTAACGTAGCACCTGAAATGGTGGCTTGATTGATTCGTGTAATTATTTTTAGTTATTTTTTGTATCCTGGTGTATGTCACGATTGGCCCGGAAAGCCATTAAGATATTCCATTTCTTTGTGTATTAATCAACCATAAGTTTGTCTCAAATCACCGCCAATTGAAATTAACTTTTGCGTGTCCCGAATTGTGATTTGCAAAGGGTATTATTCTCATACCCATTACTCGTATATCAAAAGGGATCTAAAAATAGTATCGCACAACAATATTGTAATTCAAACTTAATCAAACATGAATATTATGGGATGTTCTGCATATTTCGGTGCCATTAGCATTGTTACCACTCTTTGAGCTGGAAAAAATACAAGTATATATTCCGTGTATTCTTTTTTATTTTGTTACTACTCAGAACACCAT
>JAMKCH010001474.1:0-48847 GCA_023653785.1 Ophioderma brevispina
GTAAAAACAGGAAGAGTTCCAGGGGAAGTGGCAGTAAATAAACTAGATTAGTAGGTTACTACAGGTTTGGTTGATCTTATTTTGGCATTTCATATGTTATAGTATTATTCTTAGCTCACACCCCCCCCCCCCCCGAAACCAGTTTTTGTTATCACCTGAAGCAGTGGGGTTGCAAAACAACAAAATAAATAGACATTTTTCAATTGTTTAGTAAATGGTAATGTTTTGCCAATCAAAATTGTAATGATAATTGACGGTGACCATGCGGTATATGCTATCCTGGTGGTGGTGGTTGTTGGGGCGATCCCATATCTTGGTGGATATCAACCGACCCCCATCACTTCAATCTACAACCAGTGACGACTCTTTTTCATAATTATTCAACATAAAGGTCAATGACATTCTTTGTACCCATTGGTGGGGTGTAGGCACATTATAAGTCGCATATTGAAGTCCCCCCATGGGTTGCAACCCAAAATAATGCATTTAAGCAATTGGCATGTGACCCCCCCTCCTACAACTTATTTACCTCGTATCACTACTTCATACCTGGCAATTCTAAGCTCACTGACTACGGTCGGTATCGGCTTGTCGTCTTGTCTTCATATTATACTATAATATGGTATTTTCCCATTTTTTTGCCCCCCCCCCCCAGAAAATAACCACCCTATATCGGGGAGCGTCAGGATTCTGGCTTTTTTACCTAACATATTCTTATTCCTCATAAAAATCGCTGATACTGCGAAAAACCACATGAGATCACTTTCTCCAGGTTGAGACCGAGCTCATTTTAATCCTGGACAAATTAGCGTATAAATATCGAATGGCTCTCACTTGAACCCCATTTTTGACATTTCAAAAACTGACACCAATAACCCCCCACCCCCCCCCCCCCCCCATGCTTCACTCATACAAACACCATTTGACCCCTCTTTCTATACCCAATAGCAACATAAACTCAATGACCATTTATTTATATGAAAAATCCCACACCCTGTGAAAGCATTTTCATACACCTGTGGCACTATAAGACCAATTTATATTCAAGTGCCCCTCAAGGGTTGCCACCCCAAAATGACTGTATTTTAACTCTGCAACTCACAGACTCCAACGATGAAACTATACTATAATCTGAACTACTGTTCAGGATTGAAACCCCACATTAATTACGTCCTAAACTGGGTAGTTTTATTTTCAGGATTTTCAGAGAATTTCTTAATATTGGGGGGGGACGGTGGGGAATTCTAGTATTTAGTTGGATGAGAACGTGGTGGATTGGAAATTTAGTGACCCCCTTCAAATTACGCCCTATGTATCACTCTAATCAAGTGCATTTATACTTAAATACCCGAATATGTTAAATTATTGTGGTCACTTGACGGTCAGTGAATTTTTTTGTCTTCATACCATATAGTATCCCCCCCCCCCCCGAAATAACCCCCATTTGGGGGTGCGTTCATGAATCGGGCTTGTTTTACCTAACATATTCTTATTTCCTCCATAAAAAAATTTTCCCCTGCATTTAGAAAAACACATGAGATAACTTTCCCTTCACACTGAATTATATAGTGTCGTACCCTCTGGTATAGGCCCATATAAGTCGCAATATTTGAAGTGGCCCCACCCCATGGTTTGCCACCGCCCCAAAATACTACTTAGCTTTTGCCCCCCCTCAACAACCCTCCACCAGACCTTCTACTATCCCTGAAACTACTGCTTCTGGATTGAACAATATTACTTCCTATTGTGTATGTTGATATTTTTTATAAGCAATTTTTCACTGTATTTCTTAATAAGGGGGTCATTTCGTGACCCCCTACAACTTATTTACCCTCGTCTCATTACTACAACTTTACTCAAGTCATTATACTTAAATACCTTAATAAGCTTAATTCTTCTAAGGTCATTACATGGTCCAGGAAAAAGATCATCCTTATTTGTCTCATATGTACCATAACGTTTAACTGATTTTTCCTTTATTTTTTTTGAACCCCCCGGAAATACCACCCATATGAGGATTCGTTCGGATTCGGTCGGCCTTTTACCTAACTATTCTTATTAACTCATAAAATCTGATCTCGAAAAACCACATGAGATAAACTTTCCTCCAGGTGATACCAGCTCATTTTAGCCCAGACTATATAAGATCTTTTCGGCGCATTAATAAAAACTGGTTGTCACCGACTTAGTTTTCGAGAAAACGACGAAATCGACTTAAAAAATAAATGGCAATTTTCCCTTCAAAATAGCGCCCTATTTGCATGAACAAAGCGCAGCATATCGAGCTATATAGCTGATCATTGACGCAACGGGAATAAGCGCAAACCCATTCCAAGTACTCGTTCGCAAAGCGATTTGGCTCTTGTTGACAGTAGGCAGCAATAAACTCTCTCTGGTGTGGCGGGGAGAGTGAGTGAAGTGAGTGAGTGAGTGAGCGAGCGAGCAGTGTGCATCGCGAACATTTTTTTTTTTTCAAATTAGGCAAACAGATCAGTTAAAATATAGGCCTGTACAGGAAATATAATAAATGTAATTCCGCATGTAGGATAATGAATAAGGTATGAGGCCTAGTTTTATCGAATTTACACCCGGGGGGCAGTTGTACTCCACGGTGGATATGCTGCGTGAACTGGAAAAACCTTTTCTCCGAAATGCAAAACCCTAAACACTATTTTTCCACCGACTACAAACTACCCTAAACAAGCATTTGTCTGTTTTGCTACCCCCTAAACAAGTCTTTTTGTCAGTTGGGTTTGCTACCCCTAAATAAGTAAGTCAAGGGGGGCTAGTTGGTTGATAATTTATATGGCTCTTATTATCTGGCTTTGGCTCATGTTGCTTGTTAACTTCCAAAAAACAATATTTTTTTTGCTGATTTTGATCTCGCGTACATCATCACAATTTCAGGGTTATGAAAAAACATCCCCGTTTTCCATATTTTGCTGTTTTTTTTACACCCTAATCAATGCACGCGCCCGTACGAATCATCGCCGATTGTAAAAAAAGACCTTTTTTACGCGTTTTCTTGTTTCACGCATCATATCCACGTTTTAATACAAGTGGCCCCCGGGCGAATTTAATTTGTTTCCGATAAACTTTTTCCCCAACACGATTTTCAATGTTTCGCGTAACTCGGGTTCTTGAAAAAGATCCCGAAAAACCTCCCCTCCTCTTGGTCCCCCTCTCTTCCTGGCTCCAGGCGACAAAATGCCCATGGGATTAAAGTTCTGATACCACTACATTAGAAATTAAATACATGGCATAAGTGTTGTCCTCTCATTTCGGCAATTGTGAGATATTGACTCTTGTATAAAGGCAAATGGCAGCAGACGTTTCTAGCTGTTTCTCACCTTTTTTTTCCGGGAATCTGTCATAAACCACCAAATTTTAGAACGTACAAAGACACCACTTTACCGATCCCCGACACACCCATCTGACATGTTTGCGTCGTTATCGTTTTAATTTCGATTACCAGGGGCGGTTGTCGGCAATTGGTGAACTTACCCCTACCGACACCCACCCGCACCCCCACATTATGAAAAACGATCGGGATGCCCCTGGATGTGATAAACAAAAATTATTATGCGATGATGAAACGAGGCAAAAAACTACAAATAAAAAACGCAACATTTCTCGCGGTGAAACTGTGGAGCATCACGAGCACCTAAAGAAAGATCTCCTTACGCTCTGATGCGAGTGCCCCGTAAGTGGCAACGCAAACTGACACGCAGTACGCAGACCGGCCTTTTCTCTTCAATTATCCTCTATTTAACCCTTAAGGCAGGCGACACAAAAAATGACGGTGTTGAGCATGAAATGCAACCTTTAATTATTGAAGTGGATGCATTTATCGAAATGTACCTTATGCATGGTTTATAATTTAAAGGGGCACTTTTTAAATTGTCAGAAAAGGGCGTTCCCATTTTTTAAAGACGGGGTTTTTAACAGCTGTATAGGCATACCAGGAGTATAATTCACCCTGAAATGAACAGCCAAAAATTTTTGAAAATTTTTATTTTGTTTGGATTGATATTCAAATGCGCATTACTTGTCATCATTTGCAAGAGTAAATGGTTACTTCATTGTCATACGTTATTAAATTATCTGATTAGTGAACTCCACAAAAAATATACCAATTATGGGCTTTAGTATTTTTTAAAATTAATTTCACGTGACAATTACTTCAAGTGACATAGGCTATTAAATAGCCAATCTATAGGCTTGTTCAGACGATCGTTGTTAAGTCGTTGTTAAGATAGTTGGTAAGCACCAGTCATTGGTAACAGCTCGGTGAGGAGTGACGTCTTAAACAAACATCATTGTTAAGCTAACAAGGAGTTAACAACGACGATTTACTTTTAAGAAATCGTAAAAGTAGCGAGCTACTTGCGAGGAATTTCGGTGGTAAGTGCCGTGTGAAAACTTTATTTGACAGTACAGTGTATAATGTACTTTGTAACTTACCGAAAAAAACCACAAAATATGGCAATTTTAATGACAATGACTTTTTTTTTAAATCACTATGTTGTTATGGAAACTGTTATTTGCTTTTTCAAATTCCAAGGAACAGGCAAAATATTTTGCTGTATAAATGTAGTAGTCGAGTATTTTCAATGCGGTAAGACATGCGCCATTTGGGGACATGTTATAAAGGGAGTTTGTCAATCTGTGTGTGAACTTTTTACAACACTTTAATGGAGAGTAACTCATAACTTCTTCATTCTCTGAATTGTTCCTTACCGTACTTAACCCCGGGGGAGGGGAGGTCACAACTATGGTTTGGGTAGGGACGTGCCTCCACTACTCTGGGAAGTCGGAACCATAGCTATCCATTTTGGCCAAAAAGGGAACCCCATAGTATACCAGAGATGCAAATTTTAGGCCAAATTTAACCAAACGCTTGCCATGTTCACTGAAATATTGATCATTTAAGCACATTTGGAACAATTTTGGCTTCAGATGGGCGAAAGGAAATGCGGATAATTTTCCAAACAATTTCAGAAAAGATTTTGAAAAAAACGACCTATTGCTATACCAAATTGGCATGTGAAAAAAGGGGTCAAGGATATACCAGAAGCTGAAAATTGGACAGATGTCTGTGGCACGTCCCTGTATGGGCATTTGTGTTGAAACCCCCCCACTTACCTGCTAGGTTCACTTTCAATAAACATTTATTGTCATATGTCTAAGAGAATTATAAAATTTGTGAAGTAAACACTCTTTGCAAATGGTGATAATCACTGCACTAAATATTTGAAGTCCATGGTCCAAATCTGTGGTGGCCAATTTACTTGACCCAAGTGGATCAATATCTGTGTTGGTCAACTGTCAACATATGCCTTGTGGTGTTGGATTTTAAAATGTCAACTTAATACAAAAGTATACAATACATATCAATATAACTCCCTGACAATAACAAACGATATTTCATCCATCGACACTTCAAATTGGGTAATTTTACACCCACTTATATAACCAGATAGGTTTTTTTTAACACTTTTCATCCCATAAAAATATTGTGAAAAAAAGCAAAACCATTACATTCAGTAAATGTGACAAGATACAAGGTTAGATTGTAATCATGCAAGTCTAAGAAATAAAAACAGTGGTTGCATTTAACCTGGCTTCAGAGTTGCAGAGGGTGTTTTGAAACTAATCCCATCTACATTGCAATGTGCCTATAATGTTCGGTACTACACATTGTCAGTATTTTCTTTGTAGGGGGAAGTGTAAATTAGTTTAAGGAGTACAAAACCTTTCATTATTAACTTTTTCTAAGTTATAGTGTTTTGTGTGGAGGAAAGGGTGTCGAAAAGGGTCGAGTTTGTATTAAAAAAAAAAAAATGGGCTTTTTGTGGGATCACATGCCGGATCATGCCTGGGATTATTGAGGTGAACTGTACCAAAACTGATGCATTGTTGGGATGGGCTAAATGTGCTCTCTTAGGTAGCTTGGTGTGCTAGGCCAACCAAACACACCACATTTTTTTTTTTTTTTTTTTTTTTTTTTTGTTAACACTGATTGATTGGTTGAAGTGAAGATTTGGGCTGTGTCAAGTGGAACCCCCACCCCCTACCAGTGCAAGTTAAAGTTCAACATATTACTCTTATTATAGTGCGCTTTTGAAACTTGTGCACATTGCATTTCGTGAATGAGACAATGCATAACTAAGCCACATTTCAGGAAGCAACGGGGAATGGTGCAAAGGTACAAATGACAAGGCACATGGAATGTAGACACTGGAGAAGATATTGTTGGGAAAAACCATAACAAACTACCCTGCGGGCAATAACATAACATATCATCTACCATAGATAAGATGACATTTACTGCTAAGTGGTTATCAGACTAGTCTGCAAATGCAAGCTTCTAGGACCGCATGAGAATGAAGGGCTTTCTAGGCTTCACACAGCATGCATCTACATTGTAGGCCAAACAGACAATTCAGCATAAATCTTTGCCTACCAACACAATTCATGCAAAAACACAAACTTTGGAGACGACAAAATGCCCCAAACGCAACACACTCAGATTTTCAAAAATCCACAACATTATTTTCAAAAGAATGTCATTACTTGCCTACGTGCGAGTTTCAAAAGAATTGGACAAGACATAGACGACGTTATGAGAGAACATGGGGATTTTTTTCCTACTAATAATTTGCTACGTGAGACAATAGCCTATTATTGGCTAATTATGCTAAATCAGACCTTTTGCCCCCCCCCCCCCACCCCCCCCCCCCCCCCCCCCCCGTACGGGCCTGGTTCAGTTAGGCCCCTCCTACTCAACTACAAAATAAGAACCTAATTTTTGGCACCAAAAAGTATAGGCTATTAGTGGAATATGCAACCAGGGTCTTAGGTCAAGTGTAAAAGACCTTACTCAACTACAAAACTAGACCCTAAATGTTTTGGCACCCCCAAAATGTCTATTCTATTAACACTGTGCCCATTATTGAAAATGCAGCATCTGATGGTCAGGTTACTGCCCATTATTCTGCATAATGGGCGCCAATGCATTTTTCATTCTAATTCCGCCTGTTTTCGGCAATTAGAATAGAAATAAAGGGTATGCAGTTTTATTTGGGCTCATAATGTATCTTGGCGGAAAAAAATAAAATAATGGACTCGTGCGGGGGGGCCCCTAGACCATATTCTAATTTGTTACCAACCTCGGACACATTATTCGCCATATAAAAGAGATACGCATCACCTTTATGTCTTAATTGTGGGAATTGATACAGGTCCTACTTTTGGTAGTCTGGACCATATTCAATACAAACTTAAACTTAAAGTTGGCACCAAATGATATTAGTGGAATTTGAGACAGGATCTAATTTTGTAGTCCTTACTCAACTACCCAAACTGTTTCGACTGCCAAGTAAATGATTTTAGAACACAAAGGCATAGTTTGCAGTTGGATCCTTACCCAAAGATATATCTTGTGAAATTGAGACAGGGTCTTAATTTTGTAGTTGGACCCTTACTCAACACAAACTAGACATTACTATTTGGCACAAAATGAATATTCTTGGAATTTGAGACAGCGTCTTAGATTTGTAGTTATAGACCCTTACTCAGGCTACAAAACTAAGATGCGATTTTTTGGGCAACCAAAATGTACATAAGTGATTTTGAGACACGATCTTAGTTTTTGTTAGTAGGCCCACTATTAACATCAAACACACAAACTGTTACCCCCAACTAACAAACTAAAATGAGGGGGGGGGGTGACAGACAATTGACCAAAAGATATGAATTTCCCTCCCTCGTCTTGGGAATTTGACCAAGTTCAGTTAATTTGGGAAAATTCAAGTAAATTTGGCATTGTCTGTCTGTGTGCTATACATGCATTTTGTCGAGTCAGACTTTCATTGAAGCATTTGGCGTATCGGCCTACCCCTCTGAGGGGGCAAATTTCCCATTCTGGGAAATTTTCCCTCTCAGGGGGGGTCAAAAGCCAATTTTTTCTTTTTAATGTTTTTAAAGAAAAGAACAAGAACATTTTGATTTAGCATGATTTTTGCAAATTTTTTTCCCGGCCAAAGTCGGGTCGTGGGGGGGGGAAACTTCCCCCCCAACTTTTGGCACCAAGTGTATATTTTGGTGTTTGAGCCAGGTCAAAGTTTTAAGGTCTTAGATTTTGGGTCTTAGTTCTAGGGTCTTAGGTTTTTTGGTCTTAAGTTATTGTTTTAGGTGCATAATTGGTAAACAATTGAACACGACCACACATGTAATAATATCTATAAATGCATGACTACAGTTGGATGTCATGTGTTGTTTTTGATTCATACACCATCACTAGGGCCGTGGCATGACAATTTATAGTACAGACTTTATTTACAGATCCTTAAAAATGTACTGATCTTGGTAATCCCTTAGAATTTGTAATGACTCAAGGATGATTCATGCATTAGTAAAATGCTGCACCTCGCCCTTCAGGCTATGGGATAAATACCGTTTTTACTCTCAACTAAGTATACTTTTGACGTTGCATTACCATTAAGGGATTAGAAGCATAGAGGCGAGAGAATACACAATGTGGAAATTGAGTTTTCTAACTTATAAATGCATACAATTCTCTCAAATAACTATCTTTAAAGTCATACCATTTTTTTGAAGAGCGGACCCCAATTTTTCAAAAAATTGAGATTTTCATGTGGTTTGCATTGGTAACTGGTAGTAAACTAATATCTGGTGAATGTTTAAGCTCGAAAATGTCTATGTGTCGCCAACAACGAATTTTGTAAATTAGAATAATTAATATCAGAGATTCCCGATAATATTTCAAAGGCTGCTGGAACGGCTTCCAATATAATAGCCGAAAGTAGTTCCTACGCTCCATCCATTATTTTTTTATTGTTCTAGTGGCAGTCAAGTTTAGGGTCATTTTTGAGGTGGCACTATTTTATCAGGACAGAGATAACTTAAGCATTTTTCCAGCTCTGCTGTTAATACAATCTGTGATCCCATTCTAGAATGTCTAGTTACAATCGCTTATTCATATCCCCATAAATATATGCATTTTTGGTGCATGCTCATTATCAGGTATATTTCCTAGACATTACCAACATCACTCTGGCAAAAATATGTAAATTTGAAATGTGGGCACTCTTCAAAAAATGTGCTGTTATTGCTTTAATGTAGAATAAACCACACCAAATAGTGAAAAAAATGTAAGTATTTTTTAAACAAATTGGGATAACCATGTCCT
This sequence comes from Ophioderma brevispina, assembly GCA_023653785.1. Taxonomy (NCBI): domain Eukaryota; kingdom Metazoa; phylum Echinodermata; class Ophiuroidea; order Amphilepidida; family Ophiodermatidae; genus Ophioderma; species Ophioderma brevispina. Next base: position 9,215 of record JAMKCH010001474.1, read on the forward strand.
GAAATAGCAGAGTGATTGGCTTCACAAATTCCCTAACGCTGGCTGTGGTTTTACACCAGTAACTAGAATAACACAAAGATCAATAATGTTTTTGTATTTGAGGTCAAAATGTATGATCGTTTGCACAATATCACGCTTAAATCTTGAATATTCACAGGGCAAGGCTTTTTTGATCTCAAGTCAGAATTTTGATACCACGTATCGAAATTAAAGAATCACTAGAAGTATGCCTTATCTTTTAAATACATAGATTGCAAGCCAAACCACATCGCAGGTTTATGTTAGCATATCCATGCCAGTGACTAAAATACAAACAAATCTGACTGACTTTTTCAAATGTTTCGGATTGGCAATTGTTGCTTAGCCCTATTGGCCTGTGCGTACCGAGTAGCCAAGGTGTCTTGGCCATTTCAATGACTTTTGACTTGGTCAACTTGATGTTCATGTATGTTTCAATTATGCTTGTCTGGTGGTGATGGAGTTTATTCAACCACGAAGGAACCATCCCAAGAGTAGTCCAAAACTTAACTTTGGCATTTATTTTGGGGGGCCCCGCCCAATGATAAGGGTGGGCAAAATATTTTTTTCAAATCCTATTTAAGCCAAGTAGATTCTATGGCCATTTGGGATGCTCAAAACAAATTGGGAAGCATTTTGCTGTCAAATGAATTTTTGATAGGTTCCTTGGAATTTATTTTTGCATGTTAATCAATGGGGCATTTTGGCAATATTAGACATAAAGGCAATGTTTATCAAAATTTTAAAATCCAAGTAAGCCTATCCAAAAATTTCATTTGACATAAAGATGCTTAAAATTTGTTTTAAGCAGCCTAAATGACCACAGAATCTACTCGTTTTGAAAAAAAGTGGTCATATGCCCACCTCTAGCAATGATACCTGCAGGTATTGAGATGTCAACCTTAAGCCAAATTGAAGAATTACCCCTTTCAGATTTATTTAATTACATAATTATGTCAACTTTCCACATCTATATAAGGCACTTATTAATTTCAGTAAATTTACCCAGTCTTCTCAAATAAAAGCCATATCAAACTCAATCAACACATGCTCTTCTTCTGGTGGAGACAATGCAAGGCACTTAACAGGGGCGGATCCAGGATTTGAAAAACGTCAAAATTACCGGGGGCTGAAAGGCTAAACTTGTCCAAAAAAGGTCCAAAATGGGCTGACTTTGCAATTACCGGGGGGCGCGCGCCCCTTCAGCCCCCTCCCTGGATCCGTGCCTGCTTAACTTGAAGAAAGAGCTGGAGTTGTGTAAAAAGGACTTTAGCAGAACTTTTAAAAAACAAGATAGGGCGAGTGTATTAGAGCAGAAAAAAAAATTTTTCAATCAACTTGTATGCTTAATTTGCATTGTGTTTTTATCAAGTATCAAGTTAGTGCAAAATTGAAAATGACGCAGATTATTAAAACAACTGTAAAATGTCTAAGAAGTTATGAAACATTTTGATTTTTTTATATTGAAGAGTTTGATATGGCTTTTACTGTAATGTGTACTAATTTGTAATCACATTTACACAATACCCCAAAAATTGACTTCTAAAAATTATGTCCATTTTTTTAAAAAAATTCACCTTGTATTGAACTCCAGCAGTACTTGCAGTTAAAGGTACAACGAGAGATTTTGAAGCACCCAAATATTGTGTCATAATAGTAATTTCATATAGATTAGACACTCAATAGATTTCTTACTTTGTATTTTGTTACAGAAATGTCTTAAAGAGAGAAAACAGGTGATTTTGATTTGCTTATATTTCAATATAAAACAGGCTGAATTTCGTATTAAATTAGAAATTTCACAAATTTTGTACCAAGAAACATTTCTCAGCTTAATCCTTTCAGATGGGGAGATTTTTGATGGAAAGCTTTACATCAGGGCAAAAATCAGTACTTCTGATTTTTTTAGGGACACCTGATATGCGAAATCTCTTGTTGCACCTTTAACAGCCAATCATACAAGCTCATACAATCCTTCCAAACTCAGCACATACTACAACCGTTTTTATAGACAGAGATCTCATACAATGAGTTGTTTTCTGGACTATGTGATTATACAATCTCAAGTTGTTTTCAAACTGTCAGTTTCAAATTCCAGTTAAAGGAGAGAGAATCTTAATTGCTTCACTTGTTTATATAAATGAGCTGCCGGTTGTTTCTCAGACATAATTTCTTTGACATAGTACCTAAAATAGCTACCTGCGCTATTTCACTACTTACTACATATACAAATACAACACTAACGACAGTAACCTTTTTGGCAAGAGATTTCAAAATTTGTTTACACCTTGTAAGAGTTACAAGAAATTTACATGTAGGCAAAGGAGCAAGAGAGAGAGAGATGAAGAGAGAAGGGAAGGACAGAGAGAGAGAGAAAGACAGACAGAGACAGACAGACACAGACAGGAAGAAAGAAAGAGAAAGGAGGGAGATAAGACAGGATACAGGTAAGAATACAAGAAACAAATAATTCGAGGGGTCAGTGACACAAAGACGTAATTCCATTTTTTGAAAATATGACATGTTGTTACTAAAATAAGGCCCATTTTTTCCCATCTGATACCAAATAGTGACAAATAAATGACCTACCAAAACTCTTATTAATAAATTAAAGGCCAGTTGAAAATGGGTATTAACTTCCAAAGGCACAATTAAAACAAGTACACGACTATTTGAAAATAAGTTTTCTCCAAATGACCAAAATGGAGTTACGTCTTTGTGTCACTGACCCTTCAAATTGCATGCACTGAATTTAACAAAGTTATAATTTGTCTACTCTAAAATTGCTTATTGTTGGAAAAACTACTTGAACTATATTCAACCCTCACATCCACCTGATTTAGTCAAGCACATCAATTATGATTATTAATCACTATCAAAAGGGGCAAGCCTTTCACTCAAGTACAAAGTTCTGTATGTCCTTGTTCATAACACACCTGTTTTTTATTCATAATAACTGAACTAGCCAAATGACATTGACAAGCAAGTGGTCTGCATTTTTTCAAGTTCTAAATAAAAGAACTATCGTTTTTAGCTCCAGTACATGTGTCCCAGTAGAAATGGATCATGGTTGCTCAATGCATGAGAAATTTCACTTCCAAAAAGAATGTCTTGATAGAATTATCACCTGTTAGTTCAATGAAAAGGGGTCACTGTAGATTTCTTTTGCATGTTTTCCCATCCCAATCTTTACAATTTGAATACTTTTGCAGTGTTTATTTTGCCAAACATATTAACCAATGTGTAAATAAATATTTAAAATAACAAATTAATGATTTGTTCCAAGGAAAGCTGTTAAAGGATCAGTTTTGTCTAGTGCCATGTCTTTGCTCTCTATTTGAAAATATGTTTATATTAAGGAAAATTGGTTTTATTATACTTATTTACAACAATATGCAGTTGTACTCCATCTCAGTTTATAAAGTATGTCTGCCCAAATGGTTTGAATTTGTGGAAGTTCACTACTACAGGGCCATTCTCCGTTAAAGTGTTCAAGTTTGGTCTCCAAAATGATGAAATATCAACATTAAGGAATTCCTGAAAATCATTGAAAATCGTAAACTTTAATATTCTCAGAACACGGAACAATGCATGGGTGATCTTAAAAATATATCCGATTTTTAGTATATTGCCTAACGTTAACACTTAAGTAACGTATCTGTCGGGCCCTTTTCTTAGTCGTGATGTTCTTGATGAAAGTACGTGCTTCACCGACTTAGTCTCTATACGTTATCAGGTATTACCTTCATACTAAAGCATGGTGTGGTATTCGACTTTATGTATCACGCCGTATTGCAAGAGCGTAGTAGGAGGGAGGTAACGTATCTGTCGCGGTATGAACGTAACAGGAGGGATTTCTTTCATTACTAGGGCTGGAAATTGTTACGTTGAAACGTCAGATTTTATGCCAAACATGTAATAAGATAACATTGACATCTTCGCGATTTATCCACATATTGGAACATAGATATTCAGTTATTTGTAGTCCAATTTGGTATCCATCGAATTATGGTAACGTATCTTTTCGCAGTATTGGCGACATGCTCTCCAGAGAACTCTTGCGAAACTTTAATCATCCAATATTATCATTTTTTTGAAACTTAACAATTAGTGCATAATAGAGGATGATAAAATCAATGCACTGTGATATGAGCTCTGTGTAACGAGCAGGGACACATTTAAAGAACGTATTATGGCTGGCGACATGGCGAATAGCAAGAATTATGCATCTCAGCCTTATTGGCTTGATACTTTCTCATGCGGTTACAACTTCTAGTCCGATCATTTTGAAACATACTCCTAAGTATAATTTATATTCATAAACATTCATTCTTAAAGGCCAAACCAAGCTTTAAACTTGCATGATTGTGAGCGACACTAAAGACGAACTTTTTGACATTTATCGGAGAATGGACTCTACCTAGACACCTTTCGTGCATAAAATATTTAAGTGTGGGAAGATGTTTCAGCACTTTCATTCAAACTTGTATATCCGAGTAATACTAGACATCCTTGTTTAAAGCCACAACCAGTTACTTTGGTATCATGTCTGATTTTGCTGTTTTGGCATCATATATACGAAATTACATATACCAATTCTGCTGCTACATAGGGCTCACAAAAAGGTTAAGATCAAGTACCACTTGTAGCTCTTTTAGTAATTTAGCTGTTAATTAATGGTTAACACACGGTCCATGCCTGATATAGCTTGGTGTCCCGCAAACCCCAGATTTTACCCTAAGTTGTAAAATTTTGGTGTCTGAGACTGAAGAAAACTACCTTTTTTCCCTCATCCCTTAAAATCTCAGGGCCTTAAAGATGTTTGGTTTTTTATTTATAGGGCGAACATTGACGTTTTTTGGGATCAATTATTAAGGGGATGGCCCGATTTAAGGAATATGAAGTTTTCAATCTCGATAGATTGGCACTATCACTCCAAAACCCATCATGGAAGTTTCGCGCCGATATTTCAACCCGTTTTGATGCGAGAGCTAAAACTTGAGTTTTTGTAAAGCCCATAGAGTAACGGGGTAAATATTTGGTCGACCAAAATGCGTCACCTTTCTCGCTCATAACTTCCAAACCAAACATCATTTGGCTCTGAAATTTCACAGGGTAAGAGAAACCATATAAGCTTTCTTCTGATAACCAAAATTTGACCACCTTCCCTGGTGAAATCTGGGGCTTCTGGGGACCGAGGCATTAGCGATCGTGCCATGGACTTTGATTTTATACAGCACTCTTTGGGGTTCCAAATTGTTGTTTTTATGTCCCCCCATCAAATGATTTCTATACATTGAACACGACCTTTACTGTATGCTGTTTTTGGGGGTCAAGGCCACTCAATCAAGATGAAAAACGGGTATTAAATCAGGTCATCCCCTTTCAATTATATATAATATATTCCTATACCCTGTTCTTGTACCCTGTTCAGGACCCCACTCTTTTGTCACTTAGACCCTATATTCTCACATTTTGTGATTTTGTCAAAGGAGATGCTTCCACTTTGTGTCATATACACTATAGGCTGCTATAGTGTCATGGTTTGCATTTGACCTTGGTCTTCCCTTGTGTTATAGGCCTATTGCAATGTACTTTATCAAAAGTCATGTTTCATCTTAAGTGGAAATCCGCTAGCATTTACTCCTAATTACGCCAGGGTCCAAGCAAGACTGGCTTAACCCTCTGATCCTGAAGGTAGTTGTGGTTGCTCAAGCTTCAAATATCAAAATCGCATCTTCATGACCATATTCATCATGAGAACGAAAAATGCTTCACAAATGAGTCCAACAAGTCCTAGTCTCATATTTATGTAATCCGTTTTTTTTCCCTGGAGATAGCCATCACACACAAGTGTTGTAAAAAAAAAACGCTGTGTTCACTTGGCCGATTCGAACCGGCGACCTATGTATTACATGCACGTGCGCCTCTAACCAACATGAGCTATCAAGTCCGGGTTGGTATAGGAGCATAGATATCATCTATATTGTTTAGGTCCGAACGTGTCAATCGCTTTCCTAGCGGAATAGCATCAGAACGGTCTTTTACATATCCAATTTATTTTTGTTTTGTGAAATTTTTCACTACTTGTTCTCCAGTAGACCAGATGAATATTATTAATCTTTCCCTGGATAGCCAGCACACACAAGTGTTGTAAAAAAAACCTGTGTGCACTTGGCCGATTCGAACCGGCGACCTCTGTCTTACTAGCACGTCGCTCTAACCAACTGGCTATCAAGTCTGGGTTGGTAGAGGAGCGCTAGATATCATCTATGGTGATTAGGTCCTAAAGGTGTCCATCGCTTCCTAGCGGAGGCATCAGAACTGTAATATTTACATACAATTTATTTTTGTTTTGAAATTTACTACTTAGTCTCCAGGTAGACAGGATGAATATTATTAATCTTTCCTCCCTTGGATCGCCAGCAACAACACAAGTGTTGAAAAAACACCCCTGTGCACTTGGCTGGATTCGAACCGTCGACATCCGTTTACTAACCCTGGCTCTAACCAACTGAGCTGATTATCGAGTCTGGGTTGGTAGAGAGACTATGATCTCATCTATAGGTGTTAGGTCCGAAAGGAGCGCCGTGCTAGTAAACGGAGGTCGCCGGTTAGAATCCGGCAAGTGCACATGTTTTGTTTTTTTCAACACTTGTGTGCGCTGGCTAATCTCCAGGGAAAGATTAATAAATATTCATCCTTATCTACGTGGAGAACTAAGTAGTTAAAATTTCAAGCCTAGTCTCAGATCAGGTGTTTTCTTGAGATGTCTTCACAATGACTTCAGCTCTTTGGGGAGGCACTCAAAAGCCACTGACTTATTGTTATAACTGGGTCTATGACCAGGGTTGTTAAATCAGAAACAATGTATTTAAAGATCTTCTGTGGCAGTGTGCAGTCCTAACAACTCATAACACTTGATAAATTAAACTTTTGAAATAGCTGGTATTTTGATTATTCATTCAAGCTGTCCATTACGCTTAATATCATGGTTGCCATCCAGATGTGTGTAAAACTCACAAAATAGGAGCAAAATCATGTGCCCATGACATTTTTAAAAAGTTACACTTATATGTATAAAACATTTTCAAAAGATTGGGTATTTATACAATCTACATCACAAAAGTTACACCGATACCTATTCCAAGCACATTAAAAGACCATAATAAAAAAAATTACATTGCTTTAAAAAGCACAGAATACTTTTGTGCAAATTCTGCAAAAATAAAAAAAAATCTTAGTACTTGTGAAGAATTTCACATTAAGAAAACAACAAGGCGAACCTGTATTTACGCGAGCGTAAAATGTCCCCCCGCCGAATTGTCGCGATCACTAACAGGCGATAAAGGCCACACAACAACCCCACCCCTCCCACACCCAGCAACACCCCATATCATCCCCCACACCCTAGCAAACCCCACCCCTCCCCCACACCCCACCTCCACCCTCAACAACCCTGCCACACCCACCCCCCCCATCCCAACACCCCCCAACTCCCCAACACCCTTACCCCCCCCTCCCCACATCCCGCCAAACCTAACCCCCTCCCCAATACCTAACCCCCTCCCCAACACCCCACCCCTCCCCACCACCACCCCCCCTCCCTTACATATAGTCTCATGTACGAAGATTTTGTCCTATCCTATTGTACCGTTTCAGAGCTACACAATTACGCTATTTTATTAGCTCATTTGCATACTTAAGCCGCGGGCCGCATATATCACATACGTTTAAATTGCTAAAGATTTGCCCCATGATACGCTGTCATGCATCGCAGGCATTTTTGAGTCTCCCATGTACAGCGTCAAAAATATGGCATTACGCTGATTTGGCATATAATAGCCGCATTTACATCACTCAATTTGCCCGATAATACGCCCTCAACTGTATCAGGTCCAACACGCTTCCTCCCGCTGCCTTCCCCCAAGTTACCTCATTATATGCCTTACGGAACTCCAGAAACTTGTAAACAGGCCTTGGAGGTCCATTTTCATAAATTATGCAAATTAGATACTTAATTAGCATATTTTAAGCCCAAAATCTAATCAGGTCAAGAACTCACCCACCCGCTTCTTTCCACCAAGTTACATCATTGTCGCCCTTACGGAACTCCAGATAATCGTATACAACATGGGTTAACATTTTTATCACGGACGAACAGACGGACGGACGAACGGACGCTGCTCATTTTATAGTCCCCGTTCCGAACTTGTTCGGCGGGGACAATAATCATATTTCAGGTTCAACTTTAATCTTCGATAAAAAAAGAAATATGCCCATCAGTGACCTTCTGACCTGCAACATGTAGGCAATATGCAAGACAGTGCCGTAGCATCTTGTACATCCAAGTGGGTATGTTCATTGACATGTCCAGTCCCGTAACCAGGTTTTTTAGAGGGTTTTTTCCAAAGTGGACTTTTTTCTAAAAATTACAACCCTTAAAGGTGCAAGGAGAGATTTTTGAGGCATCCATATTTTTATTCATATATTGGTTTTCTATATAGATTTGATGCTCCATAGATTTCTTTATTTGGCTACTGAAATGTCTTAAAGGTGAAAACAAAACGTAATTTTATGTGCTTATATTTCAATATAAAACATGGGCTGAATTTTGTATTTGCTATAGGAAATTAGAAATATCACAATTTTGAATCCTTTCAGATGGGGATTTTTTTTAATAGAGCACTGTACATCAGTGCAAAAATCAGAATTTTTACATTTTTTAGGAACACCTGTTATGTGTAATCTCTTGTTGCACCTTTAAAACCCCTATTTTTGGCCTTCTTTTAGACCTTTTTGAGGGTCTTTTGGAATTTGGGCCCCTATTATAGGTCTGGACATGTTCCTCATTGAAGAGAAGTGGATCATAATTAGGGGTGGGGGGGGGGGGTAAATCTTGTCTTTTCAAAAGGGCTGTATGTTGGCCAACTAAATTTATATCAACATTACTTAGACATGGATACCATTATACAAGTACTTTTAGAGATCCAACCCCTTCCCCCAAAAAAAAACCCAAATTGGTCCACAGACAATTTGAAGCCGAAGAAAGTTACAGTTTCTGATTTAATTTTTTTAATTCTATACCCAAAACTACCCTTGGGTATCGATTTTCACAATTTTGGGGCACTGTAACAGTGGAAATATTCACGCTACATTAATTTTCATGCTTTTCGCGCACTTCTGAACAAACGCGAAATTAAGAACACACAAAAATTCTTATTTTGTAAGTCTAATTAGGATAGCTGAAAAAAGCAATTTAAAAACAAGTGAACATGCTAAAAATTGCAGAAGCACAAAAAATTACACGTATGACCACTTTTACAGTACTCTTTTGGAGCTATGGTCCCTACTCACATCACAATTCATAACTCACAGATCATCCACACCCCCATCAAGGCTTACATGATTGGAAGGCAAAATGTAGGTACAAAAACAACTTCCATCCAAAACACTTGAAAATACCAGTGTACATTTGTACTAACCATCTATGACAATACTGTACTTAGTAAAACAGAAATTCAGGAGTTAATGTTTCCAGCAGATTATTTTAGCAAAAATAACTGTTTACAATGTGTATCTCATATTGTTAACTTGATAGTTGACAGATGGACCCAAATTCCAAAATATTCTTTTTTGGGAGAGGGTTTAAAATTGGAGACAGATAAGGTATTCATTAGCCTGATGAGAATTCAAGAGCACTTTTAACAGGCCATGACTTACCCACTTCGCCATTTCTCAGGGGGCTGCTGATGTTATTTCCAAATTGATACTTTTAAGTAGCTTATGATGGGAACAAGTCAAAATACAGGTCACTAAACCCAACCCAAGTATTTAACCAAGATTCCCGCCATTAAAATCCACATTCCCAGTTGGTGACTCATTCCTCATTTTTGGATTCATACAACCATGACCTACAAAAAAAATCAGCATTATCAATTACCTTCCGACATAAAATGATATATTAACAGTGCACTTAACATTTTAAAGTGCCACTAGAGACATGAACCTTATGCTTTTCACTGACATGGTGGTAACCCATTTACCCACACTGGAAGTTACTGGGAAGTGCCTACACATTTATGCTCTCATTAAAAGCCAGGCAAAGGGATTTCCTATGGTGGTGACTAACTGAGCTGCTGTAAAGGCACTATCTGTGATTTGATAAATCAGAAAATTGAAAAAAAAAAAACTAATCAAAATCAGATTTTGGCATGTCTGTAACAAGTAGGCCTACAGATATCCTAACATACCCTGCAAATGCTAAGACTGAAAGCAACCTAATAAGGGTAAAATCAGATTTTACTCATTGCTGCAACACATAATTCATATCTTTGAACAGCACTGTTCTCTTCCTCTTCTGTCAATTTCTCAGTTCCAAAAAGCAACAAGAAAATTCTACAGACTTATCCTTCATTTTTAAGCTATTCCTGAAAATTTCAAATATTTTGACTTTCGGATGTATCACAGATAGTGTCTTTAATGTAACAATACAATCAAGGACCCAGTAATTAGCCCAACCATGCAGGAAAAAGTACATTTTTCAACACATCTTTTGTCATTTTTTTTCTGGTATTATAGACTTAAAACTAGGTACCTTTTTGAGGTGCAATCTTTTGTTAAAGGTGCAATGAAGCAAAATCAGGGACAATTTTAACAGTCCTATATTTCTTTAAAAATTACACATAATTGCTTGAAATATTTGAATTGCATGAATATTTCTTTCATGGGACTATAGCTTATTTGCTATATCCACAATTGTACAATTTACACAGAGCTCTGCACAGAATATAAGTTGGAAGAAAAAATCTGTGAATTGATTGGCTTTCATGAAGGCCTACAAAGCCAAATTGGTTCCTATTGAATTTTCCCACAATTAGCTTGATTTTCACAAAATATACATCAAATACCAAAAGTGGGGTGACTTATTATTCTAGTAATTTATTTTGGTCAAAAAAAAAAGTTTTTGATTACCATTGCAAAATTATTTTTTCCCAAGATTTCTGCAATTGTCTAAATATCAATTGCGCATATTCTGGTGGAAAAAAAATCAAATCGGCCATGACATTTTATACTAATTAGCAAAAATAAGCATTTAGGTGGTGCTATTCAAAATTGGTTTTGCCCCTTAAAATGTACTGGAGTAACTTTTTTGAATATTTCAGCAATGTAAATGTATTTATGTCCTACTATTATGAGCCAAATTTTATAGAAAAGTCCTTTGGGAAAGTGCTTTTTCATTTTTGGTATGAACAAAAATAAAAATTGATTTTTAGACCACCATTTTGAATCTGTATAATCAATTTTCATTTTTTCCCTATTATGTGGTCATAATGATGTCGAGATTGGGTAAAAAATTCAAACAGCCAAGTGTTTTTCAGAGGCAAAGTGTTTTTCAGAGGGGGCCCACTTAGACCCCCCCCCCTCCATGCACCAATGGGAGTGGAGAAGACCTTAAGCACTTAAATGTTAAAACCTAATTGTGGGGCCAGATTAATTATGTACCACATAGCTTTTGTTTATAGCAGGGGAATGGGCAATTTGTTCCTTCTGACCTCAACTGTTTGTGCTGCCTCTACCACGCACTCCATTGATGAAAATACTTCACTCTAAATCTCTCTTTAAAGACCTTTAAACATCACTTTTCCTAATCACTGGCAATTAATTTTGAAATCTAATCAACTTCTACCAGTAACAGGTCAATACTCATTGGAACTGTGAGAACACTCAAGAAAGGGGTCAATGACCAAGTACTGGACATAATAATTCAATTTGGAAATAACTGGCTACATAAGTGGCCTTGCACTTGCCAAGTTGTTTAGAACCATTTTTACAGTGAATTATGCAAATGAAGTACCCAATACATATTTTATGAACACATCAGATAACACAATGGGGCTATCTACATGGGGCTCCAGATTGGTATCAATGTGTAGTTCCCGAAATCCAGATCTGTGTGGACGTGCTTTGGACTGTCTACACCAGGGGTGTCCAACCTGCGGCCCGCGGGCCATTTGCAGCCCGCTAAGAGCTCTCATGCGGCCCACGACGTACTTCCCAGAAAAATTAAAATACATAAATATCTAAAATAATAGATTTTAAAAAGACGTCCTTTGAACTAGTTCGATATCCTCAATCTGAAACCAAACTTTTTAAACATTGTTGGAAAATTAGTCCAATTTCATCAATCTGAAACCAATATTTTATACAAATTGTCGGAAAATTAGTCCAATTTCCTACAAAATGAAGCGCCATGGCAAAAGCAAAAAATGTGTTAAAGGTCCATGGCCCGATCGCTAATAGCCTCGTCCCCAGAAACCCCCAAATTTTACCGGAAGCGGTCAACATTTTGGGATCAGAAGAAAGCTACTATTTTTCTCATTTACCCTGTTAAATCTTAGAGTCAAAGGATGTTTGGTATTGAAGTTATGAGCGAAAATGTGCCCCATTTTGGTCGACCAATATTAATTTTACACAGTACTCTATGGGGCTTACACAATCACGTTTTTAGCTCTCGCATCAAAACGGGTTGAAATATCGGCGCAAAAACTTTACAGATGGGGTTGTTTTGGAGTGAAGGCCAATCTATCAAGATGAAAACTTCTTATCTTTAAATCGGGCCATCCCCCTTTAAATTTGATCCAAAATCTACATCTCTAGTAGCTTCTAGTACCGTATTGCTATAAGTACCCTTTTCAGCAAATATTGGTACAGATATGGGTTCAACTCCCAGAGTTTTGTAGGCAGGTCGTCCAAACTTGAGAGCCCCGATTTACTTGTTTGCGGCCCGCAATAATCGTGGATTCAACCAATGCGGCCCCTGCGTCAAAAAGGTTGGACACCCCTGGTCTACACGATCCACATTTTCATGCTGTTACAGCGTGATTGTTGCGACATTTAAAAACAAATCTATCATGTACATGTAAGTGCATGTATGCAGCGTGTAACAGAATTGTGAGTTAGGCGTGGGACTACATTGATTGGCATCGGATGCGGATCTGGTGCCTTGTGTAGACAGCCCCTATATTTACAGTTGGGTTCACTGCCAACCTACAGACAGTTTGATGAAAATCATTAATTGCATTGCAATGCTAAGCAAAAAAGTGTTTGCTTTTCATGCAAAATGTCAGTTGGATATTTTATATTTTTAAAATTGTTCTTCCATAAAACTTACAAGTTAAAATGAAAGATGGATATGTGTAACTATTGCTTAATAATAACTGTGATTTACCTTTTAAGCTGTTTAAAAGTTTCAATATAGAGATAAATTTACATTTTGAGGGTTAAAAATTACTGAAAATTGAAAATAAAAAAAAAAATAGGAAAGGTATTTGCACAGTAAAAACTTTTTTGCCAATTTTCAAAATTTGGGACGGTCACAAAGGCAAACAACTTTTTTGGCCTTAAGGTGTAATTTTACTAACATATATATATACATTGGAATGTTGAGTGGTCCTCTCTCTATACATGTAGCAAATAATCATGCCTTCCCACCATGCATTCTTCTCTGGTTCCCACCAAAACATTTTTCACTTTACTTTGTAAATTGGTAAATTAAAGCAAATTTTTGACACAAGAAATTCTCTAACACTACTTAACTAATGTATACAATGCACAAGGTGGTTCTTGAACCACTAGTGACGCCTGCTTTTGTGATAAACCTTTCATTAACTTTCTGCACAAGTTGATGTCTAATGACCTATGAACTTGATATGTAACCTTAACCCTCCCATGACATGCAAGTGTCTATGGTGCACCTATGACCTGAGTTTGGTGGCAAGTGGAGTTGAGGTGTACATGCACGAGCAACAGTGGCATAGCCAGGTGGGGGCAAAGGGGGGAAGAGTGCCCCTCTGAAAATTTTTTGAGGGGAATCGGAAATAAAACACTGATATTTATGTTAAATCAGCCCTTTTTCGGATTCTTTGCCCTGCGACCGGGAAATTTTTGCTTGTGATCGGGAAATTTGATGTACCTACCGGGAAATTGCCCCCTCGGAACCACTGGGCTGGCTACGCGCCTGACAAGCAATTTGAAAAATGCTAACTGAAACGCTAACAAAACGCTAACACAAACATATTACACACATACAGAAGTATGTGCCTCCTACGATTCTTGCAGGTGACACAAAAATTGCTGATGCCCATTAGATTATGAAAAAATAATCTGAACTGGGTAAATTTGGGCTGTTCTTCATTAAAATATATTATTTTCCCCACGGAAAAAAAGTGATCTCTTGATCAATGATTAATGAGTCTTTGTAGCACAGTATAACAAACATGGTTCCATGCTTAGCTGCAAAGCACTCTGGGAAGGCATGATTCTATGCTGCACGTCCATTTACAACCTTTACATTACTTATGAAAGCTGTGATGCTGCTGAGGCAGCCTTCATATTACTTAACATAAACAAGTATGATGAAGTTTGAAAATGTGACATGCCACATCAGCAGGTAAAACTAGGTCATTCTGAGGGGGCAAGTGCCCAGTTAAAGACACTATCAGTGATTTGCTAAATCAGCAAATCGAAAAAATCATCAAAAATCAGATTTTTGCATGTATGCAACAAGTACAGGTATCCTAACATACCCTGCAAATGATAAGACCAGAAGCAACCTAATAAGGACAGAATCGGAGATTTTAGTCATTACTGTCCGAACGGACACTTACTACAACACGTAATTGAATGGAGAATCGTATCTTGGAACACTGCCGTTTTCTTCCTTTTCTGTCAATTCTACAGCTGGAAAAGGTAACTCATGAGAATTCTACAGACTTACCCTTCACTTTGAAGCTATTCCTGCAAATTTCAAATATTTTTCAAATCACTGATAGTGTCTTTAAATGCAAAAAATTTGAGATCGCATCACTCACAGGGAGGAAAAGGAGCTGATTTTGCATGAACTCTGCTTCTTCTGCCGCCCAGCTGGCTATGCCCTGGGTAAAACTTTGCAGTCAAGCTTGTTTTTGGATACAGACTAAAAATGGCTTGTAAAATATAAAGAAAATGATATGAAATTTTAAACATGTTTCCATTTGTCTTCAAAAGTATAACTTCAATATTCAAGAGTATGTCATCATTGATTTTTTACGACTTTCAGATGATACTAAAATCTCACTTTTGTTGGACTACTGTTCCTGTTGATGTGGCATGTCACAAATCGTCATGTAAATGCAACAAGGTCATAAGTGCAATAGCTGCCATGTGATACATCTGTGTGCTGCCATGTATTAGGACAACTCAATTTATCTTTCATTGAGTCACCTGAAGAACCATGTCAAGAGTCACTGACCAAAGACTTGGCATAATAGTATGTTTGGTTGGGAATTCTCACAAATAGCAGCTATTGCAATTACACAACCTTCTTGCATTCACATGACAAAATATTCCTTTCGTTACCGTTAAGCATCTCAGCTTGCACACATCTTCTACTCTACCAAGTGAAACCATTAGCAAGGCCTACCTAAGCCCACTTTCTTCCATACTCCATTATTTACAGACACCGCATGAGTGGCGATGGGGGTAGCTTCCTTCTGTAATGTCTGATTTCCAGACCTCCGGTGAAGACTCGATGACAACACAAGTCTCTGTATCATCAGCTGACTCTCTTTCATCTGGTGATGGCAACTTGTTTGGGTGGGAATTTAGCGTAGGAGGCGGAGGTTGGTTGTCTATGTTTAGTCCTTCTGGTACACTCACCACTGGCACATCTGCACTTGGTGAATGTAATATCCAGTCTAGAAAGTCATCATCTTCCATCACTGCAGAATCTTCCTTGTCTTGACCACTCACTGCACCACTGATGTTTTTCTCAGATGTTGTACAGTTGTCGTCTCCACTTGCATCAGAAGAAGGAGTCTTTTTACCATCAGATACACCCGTTTCTTCTATCTCCTTGTCCTGAGATGGTGAATTTGACGCAAGCAAAGGTCGTGTCATGAGAAGCTGAGGTAATTTGCTTGTTTTTGAAGCTGAGGGTTCAGCACAAAGAGGGCTATTGCCATGTGTTATTCCCTGCGTGGGAGCATTTAGATGACTTTGGGAGCCAGTACTGCAATTCACCGAGGCTTCATAGGAAGGAGGTGGTGGTCTAGAAATTGTAGCGTTTCTCTGGGATACGGCTGGGGAGGTAGCCGTGCTAGAGTGAACTGATTTGAACTGCTTGGAGCTGGAAATGATCCCGCTGGTGCGAGGTGGACAAGGAGGGTCCATGTATCTCAGATGGTTGAAAGGAATCCTAACTGCTTGTGGTGACACACCTGCAAATAAATAGAAAAACATAAGTTACACAATCAGTCCGTACCGCGTTTGATATAACATGGTTTTTGCCAGCCAGGGATTCGATACTTATATTATCGCCCACTTTGGCTGTCCCCGGTTTTTCGCGATCACCTTTCTTTTTTTAAACAACTACTTGTTTGAAAAACATTTTTTTTGTTGTGCGATTCCCCGGCTTGTGGGCAACGTATCCTCTAACCATCGAATTGGGGGGGAGATCTGGCCCGGCCAATCTACACTCAGCCACCAAGTTTTGTTGACTGTAACGACCCCACAGCCTCCGAGAAAAAGGGCGCACGTACACACAGACAGACAGATCATGTGGCCTATTTATAATATAGATATTAGGATCTGGTTTATCAACTGCATGATTTTGTTGTTGTCACGAATTTTGCACGTAAGATTTAGGCACACATAACTATACTTATGCCAACGATTCAGATAGATAAAAATCTCAACTTTTTTTAGGTAAGTCGGGGGACAGGAGTGCCCCTCATGAAGTGGAAGTTCCCTCTAAGTATCCAATGAAATCCTCAGAATATAGAATGACTGCATGATCTAGGGTTGACTACCTCACACATGCATCAAAGATACACCACACACTCACACACATCTCTCACTCTGATGGTAGCAGCATCAAACATTTTTTCTGGGGAAGGCACTTTCAAACTTTCAAGGATAGGGAAAATCACAAAATTCATGTAACTTTTGTAGCAAAACTTTTAGGTCTTATTTTGGCACTTTTTGGCAATTTTAATTAAATTTTTCCAATGCATTTCATTCATTTAGAAATTTTAGAAGTCGCAGGCATTTTCAGACATTTAGTTCTGTCCACAATTGAACCAGAGATTTTTCACATGAACAATTATCAGGCCCTATTTTGAGGTCTGTTCATAAAGATTGAGTGTTGCAGTGTCTACCAATCAAATGATATTTGAGATTAACAAGGCAACTCGTATTTCTGCGATACGTAAAATATTTCCCCGCCAAATGTCGCGATCACTAACATGTTATAAATGCAACACAACGAAAACTACAACACCCCCACCCCACCCGCCCTTCCTCAACAACTCGCAGCCGCCCCACCCCGACCATCCAACAACCCCTTGCAAACCCCACACCCCCGCAACCCAGCCTCCCAACACCCCACAACAACCCCCCCCTCCCCAACACCCCCAACCCTCCCAACACACTGGCCACACCCACACTCCCACAGCCCTCCTTAACACCCTCAACACCCCCACCCCAATACCCCGTACAACAAACACGCGTCCCCTTCCCCCACGCCCCACCACAACACGTCGCCACTCCCTCCACACACCACCCTCACACCTACCCCCTCTTCACAACCCTCAACCCCTCCCTAGCACTCCCATTCCCTCCCTCCTTACCCTTCAAAACTAACACCATTTGCCCACGCCCCCCTCCTCACACACTTCAACCCCCCCCCTGCGTACCGCCCCAGCCCCCTCATCGTCCAACCCCTCCACACCCCACCCCTCCCCAACACCGCGCAATACCCAACCCCCTCCCCAACACCCCCACCCCTATGACATAGTATCGCATGGAGCGAAGGATTTTGCCTATCCGATGTTAAGCCCGTTTCAGAGATAACACAAACACATTACACATAGTTAATTAGGTGCTCTTTGCCTACCTAAGCGGCATATATCACATACTTTCAAATTGCAAAAAAGTTGCCCCATGCTAGGCTTCATGCAGTGCAGGAATTTTGATTTCCAATGTATCTAAATATCAATTACGCTGATTTTTGCATATTAATTAGCTCAGTTGCATATCTCACTTTTGCCCAAATACCTCCAAATATCAATCAGGCCGAGAACTCTTCAGCCTGCTTCCTCCACCAAGGTACATCATTATAATACCCCCTTACGGAACTCCAGAAACTTGTACACAGGGCCTTGCAGCGAAAATGTCATAAATAATGCAAATTAGATATTACTTAGCATATTGTACACCCAAATCTTATCAGGTCGAGAACTCATCACCCTCTTCTTTCCACCAGTACATCATTGTTGCCCGTAGGAACCCAGGGTAAATCGTATACAATGTAGGTTAACATTTTTATCACAGACGGACGGAACGAAACGAACGACGCTCTTCATTTTATAATATTCCCCGTTCCGAACTCGTTCGGGGGGGGGGGGGGGGCAAAAAGATATGTACATCCTCTTCACAGGTGGTATGCAAAACATCACAAAATACCACCTTTTAATTTAAACCCCAAGATTCTACAATTAGGTACTGTAAAAGTGATATGCCAATTTCCGCCATATAATTTTTTCGGCGTTTCTGTATGTTTTTAACATTTTTGCTAATTCGCTCTTTTCAGCTAGCCTAAACATGGACCTAAACACAAAATAAACCTTTTTAATTTTTGAATTTGTTTGATTTTCAATTTCCACTTTTTTACAGTCAATGAGATGAATATGAATAGTTAGACTATACCTGTGTTGGTTGTCTCATGCTTTTTGATTCCACATCTCTATTAGTTGTACAGATGGTGGCAGTGGCTGCACTGGAGGAGGTTTTTTCTGACGCCAATGATACTGGTTGGATGTAGGAAACGGAAACTGTTCTGTTGACCAATATCAATGATTGAAAAAATGCTCCTGTGGACTTTTATTGTTGAATGGTGAATTCCTGGTACTACATAACCAAGGGATTTGTTGGGACTATGCCTCCGCGGATTGGAACAGACTGCTCATGCTGGATCCCTAGTAAAGTCATATTTGGTGAGAGTAAACATTGCCATTTTTGTGGTGGTGGTGGTGTGGTAGTGCGGCTGACTAATTTGAAGTGTAGAAGCCTTTCCATCGGGATAGGGGATGTTTGAAATTTTATATTACTGTCCTTTTGGAGTATGCATAAACTGACCACTTGGTAGCAGTGGTGGTTGACCATTGGAGGTAGTAATGGCCGACTTTTTTGAGGCAGTGATTGGCTGACATTTGGAGACATTATTGTTGATCCATTTGGTGGGTACAGTTAATGGCTGACCCTTTGGAGAGAGTGGTTGGCTGAACCACTTGTAGGAGTGCTAACTGATGATTTGGAGGCAGCGATGGCTGAGGATTTGGAGACGGTAAATGGCCGACAATTTGGAGACAGTAATGGCTGACCGTTTGTATATACAGTATCAGTAATGGCTGACCATTTTGAGGCAGTGAGTGGTTGAAAGACCATTTGGAGGCATGATGGTTTAACCAACGTAGCAGTGATTGGTTGACTCATTTGGAGGGAGTGATGGTTGACTGTTTTGGAGACCATAATAATCTAAACCATTGGGGGCAGTGATGGCTGACTATTTGGAGAACAGTAATGCGGCTATTTGGAGACAGTATGGCTGACTATTTGAGACATGTAATGGCTGACCATTTGGAGACAGTAATGGCTGACCATTTGGAGGGATTGATGCTGACCATTTGGAGGTAGTGATGGTTGACCATTTGGAGGTAGTGATGGCTGACCATTTGGAGACAGTAATTGCTACCCATTTTGGAGACAGTAAAGGCTGGCCATTTTGGAACAGCATGCTGACCATTTGGAGGGAGTGATGGCTGACCTTCAGAGGCAGTGACTGCTGACCATTTTGAGGAAGTGAGGGCTGACCATTTTGGATTTCAGTGAAGGTTGTCCCCTTGTGAGCACTAAAGGTTGATCATTTAGATGCACTAACAGCTGACCACTTGGTTGGTAAGGTTGAACTACTGGTGGTTCAAGGTTGCAGTGACGTCTGACCCTTGACAAGAGTTGGGTGTACTCTCACAGCTGCTGGCGTCTTGGCAGCATACTGACAAAACTGACATCGAAGGGTCATCCCCTGTTTGTTAATGATTCTTCTCATTACAATTTCTGCTCGGCCACACTTGTGCTTCACTGCTATATCACTATCGACCCATGGCATGGTTACATTCTGCACACACCATACAGTCGCACTGAAAGGATTCTTCTTTAACCCGAGGACCACCTTATGGCAGTTTTGAATATGCCACCTCATTTCACTAGAACGAATGTCTTGAAGTTGCAAGCATTGCAGTGGTAGATCTGGGATCTTTCTTCAATGCCAAGTCACTTGGTTTCATGTATACCTATTATACTTTTTATTCTGCCAGTTGCAGATATGAAGACCTTAGCGAGAGCTCTGGGGGATGTTTCAAGGTGTCCAAATCTCAAATGTGGCTCATATCAGCCAGTTTCATACTCTTAAACTCACATTAACAACAGCTGAAGGTTGCGATTTCCTGATGGGACGTGGTATGTGAGTTAAAGAGATTACTCACAGTTCAAATTGTTTATGCACCAGGGTCAATTCACATGTTTGTAGATGATGCATTTCAATATCCATCTGCAAGTGTTTGCCTCTTCGTTACTGGGCCTGTAGATACCTAAACTCCACGTTCGACATATTTTATGACATGCGATTTCCTTTCTGAAGAGATAACATGTTCTTGAGTTGTTGGACCATCAGCAGCACTGCCACCACACTTCAGAGATGAACTTTCTGCTCTTGCCAGTCCTTCACCTGTGCTCTCAGAACCACAATCTTTTCTTATGCTGGCACAATTTGGTCTTTCATTGGTCTTGCATTCTCTGTTTCCAGTGTTACTTATTGCACCACTTTCTATTGAGGGTATTACTTGAGAACCTGCCTCTGCTGTTGCCAAGTCCTTCATCTGACTGTCTACATCATTCCCTTCCTTCGGCACATCACTACTACTACTTGCAGTTTCATTTACCAACACCTCTCTTGAAGTTTCTTGGTTGGTAGATGTGTGGTAGTAAGAGTGGGAGAATAATGTTTTATAAATGATAGCAACTTCTGGAAGTCGCCCGGGTTTTGGTACACCATGCTTATTGATGATGTGGTTGTACAAATAAGCAGGGGCATGTGTGGCGTAATCGCAATGTCTGCACATATATGGACGCTCATTTCTGTGCAGCAACATATGGTTGAAAAGTGTTTGTATGGAAGAATACATCTTTATTTTTCCAGCTCGTACACAAGGTTCCTCTCTACATGCTGTGGGAAATACTGAATTGAGGAGTTGAAACAGAATTCTCTGCAATTCTGTATTCATTTCAAACTGACTGTCATTGTTTTGAATGCCCGCACCTTTAATTATCCATTCCACTGGCCTTCCATTTTCAGTTGGAGTGATTCTGACATTATTTGCAGTCACTGTAGACACACCATTATTCTTGGCAATATTGCTGCTGCTGATGTTTTTGTTCTGGCCTGCAGCTAGAAATCTTTCCCCATCTTTCTGAACATCTGAATAAGTTCTATCTGAACACCTTGCAAGCTCAGCATTTAACATGTCTGTATGTCCTTTGGAAGGTACTTTCTGGTTGGTCTGTATGTCTGAATTTCTAGGACTGGAATCTATAGAAGACACATTACCATTGGTGTGGTTGGGCACAGTTTCTGAAGAGCTGTCATTTGATGCACTTGGTCTTTTTCCTAACTCTGATGTTCTACAGTTTATCAACCCTCCATGCCAAACTGGGAGATTTGGCTTTTTTATGTGATGGTGATACTCAATGTGGTCATACATGAGAACGACCGTCTTTGCACGGAACTTGCAATGCCTACAGAGATAAGGCAACTCTTTGGTGTGGTATAATGAGTGGTCAAAAGCAGCATGTTTGTCGCTAAATGACAAGCGGCAAATTGGACAGGCGACAACTTTTGAACAGAGTTGCTTAAGAAGCGTCTGTGCAAATTTTCCAGGTTTAAATGAGCAATCATACTTTTGAGCCTGCAGTATGCCTGAGCTTGTAGAATATCCCTTACCAGTAAATCCCATTTCTCTATGACTGCTAACTTGTGTAGACAGGTTTTTGGCTCTGCTAGCCTTAGAGAAAGCTGATGCTCTCTCTGAGCCTAAAGTCTTCTCAGAATTATTATTAAGTGTATCATTTGTGTCATCACAAATGACTAAATCATCATTTATAGATCCACTGCAGTCATCACTGGTCGACTGTCCAGTATTTATTTGTTCACTTCCGCCTCCAAATTCATTCAAATCCACCCTTGCATCACCGGGCATTGTCTTCTCATCTGCTTCTTGTTTAATGATTGGTACAATGTCAGTGCTTTTCAATGTAGAAAGCTCCAAGTCATTCACGTTTGATGAAATGGACTGTAACAGCAATTGTTCTCGACGGCACCAATCTCGTGCTGATTGAGATGGCGATACTTCCAATGTGCTTGTAACTTCCCTGTCAACTTCTGGTTTATTTTTTGAGGGAGTGTTTTGTAGCTTTTCAGCATCATTCATACTATTTTTATTTCTCTTAGTCTTTAGTTCTCCTTCAGTGTATTTTGTATTTGTGAAAACTAGGCTTCTCTTAACCCCTCTCGGATGTTTAATCTTGTGATTTGAGTTCAGATGTGTGAGCATAGCTGATTTGAAGGAAGACCTGAAGTCGCACAGACAACAGTGATATGGTGTCTTTTCAGCATGGCTGCGCATATGGATCAAAGGCATGGTGCTCTTGTTCAAATTCAGCTGGCAGACTTTGCAATAATATTTTCCTGATGGTGATTCTGTGATCATTGACAGTTGGTCATCTAGTGAGCTGAGGTGGTAGGTGTATTCAGCACTGTTCTTGGAATGTGGAGTATTTACTGGGGAAACTACTTTAGTAGAGTCTAATAGTTGTACATTACCCAGCCTCAAATCATTGCAGGAGTCGTTGTGCACACTTTCAACAGGTGATGAGTTATTAGCACAGATATTATCTGGATCACATACACCTCCGCCTCCTTGATCATCTGTTTTGTCTTGAAGACTACTATCAACGCCACCTGCTGAATCATGCGTACTTTCTTGATTGTTTGCTATGCCTTGGTCTCTAACCAGTCCCTTACTGTTGATATCTTTGGCATCATTATTTCTTGGATTTTTCGTGTGTTTTTGATCTCTAAGAGTTCTACTCAATTCTTCAACTGTTGGGAGTATCTTTGGTTGTGTATTGACTTCAAAATCTAGTCTAGTTCTCTCAGATTCTTGCTTGATTTTCACTGTTGTATCATTGCCATATCTTACTTGTATGTCATTAGCATCCCTCATATCTGACACATGAATGTGCCCTCCAGCTACTATATGATCCAAGGCAGTTACATCTATGTTGGGACTTTCCACGTAATAACTATGGCCTGAATGCTCACCATGATGTTCTACCATTTCTATTCTTGGCATCATTGAACTGATATCTGCTTCAAAGCTTGCTCTCAGTGCTGAACTGTCTATTGACCTAGTTTTCTCTGTACAATCTTGTCCATTCCTTTCATCCTCTCCATTATGTATGCTACTGGTACATTTGTCACCATTTGAATCTGATGAGCTGTGGTATGGCATTTGATCAGAGGTAGTTTCATTATGAACACTGACAACACATCTCTTCAGTGCTTGGTTCACATTCTTCTGTAATTTTTGCAACTTTGTCTATGCAGTGATCTTCACCATCTGTCATATTATTCTCCACATTGAGCCTACACAAATCTGCCAGCATTTTATTACCACAGTCTACTTCAGTCCCAGTGGCTCTGTCTTCACCTTCAAATGGTTCACTACTATTTCCATTATTAGCTTTCTTGCTGGTGATTTCTGGCAGACAGTAACTGACTGGCATGTAATCTTCATCAGTTTCGCACTCCATATCAAGATCTACTGTGTTCACTGTTATTGATGAAAGGCCTGCATCTCTTTCTTTGCCATCTGTTTCCATACTCCATGTTTCTCTGCCACTATCTTGTGTTGGAACTGAGAGTGCAGAAGATGCTTTGTTTAAGTTGCCACTGGAGATTTGAAGGCTGACCTTCTTGGCACTGGATTCTCATCTGTCTTGACTATCAGAGTCTTGAACATCCACTGATGACCCATATATCTGTACTTCTGGAGGAGAGTCTACCGTCATGTCTTCGTAACACATTTCTTTATTCATATTTGCTCCTACAATGTGTTCCCTTTCAGCTGCCTCTTGTCTGCCATCATCACAACCTTCATTAGTACCTAATCCAAAGTTCCACACTCTCTCATCTACTACATGCATCTCCTTGCTGGTGCTCATCATATTAGTAGAATTCTGGGATTCTACAACTGGTGAATCTGCTACAGCTTCAGCTTGATCATCAACTTGCATTTGGTTATCCTCTCCAACACTGTACTGAGAATTCAACTGGTCATCAGGTGTTGAGACAGTACTGTACATCTCCTCATCATTGTTATCTTTATCATGCTCATTTGCTGCCTTGTTACCTTCCACAACTGAAATGCGCACTTGAAATGCTATGCATTTATCCACTCCAGTGCTCAGTGACTCTAACTCTTTGGTGTCTGCAATGTGTTTGTTTACATTGATTGTATTCTGTAACTCAACCTGTGCTGTACTATCTTCCTGTTGGTGGTTCACAGAAATGTGATTATTCAAATCTGCATAAGTATGGAATATCCTATCATGACCATCAGCGGCACACTTCAGACACTTCCACAGATACATTTTGATAGGTGGGACGCGTCTTGTGCTATCTTTGGCTATCGCTTTTGACATTCTAGACTCCTGCTTAACATTATCTTCGTTCACACTTGCTTTCTCTTTCCCAAACTGCTGTGAAGCTTCAGGGTAGCATTTTGTAAGTTGTATCCTAGGTGTGTGCACGCTTTGACAGTGGACTGATAATTGATCCATGTTTTCAAACTTGTTGTTAGTGTTATGGCACAGACGGCATTTTAATGGCGACTTTTTACTCCGCTTCAATAATCTGCACTTCATGGGCCTTGCAGCTGATGTATTGTGGTGTAATGATTGACCCATTCTCTGTTGATCCTTGCTAGGATGCCGTTTACCCTGTGTACCACATTCTCCTGTTTTTCTGTGTTTCGATGCCATGTGCTTCTGTAGATGCCACAGTGACCTATACTTGTGTCTACTCATCATGCAGAATGGGCAACCTACACTGATGGACTTGCAGGCCTTGCTTTTACCAGATGCAATGATGGGCTGTTTCTTGGATGGTAGAGCTTTGGACAAGGCTGGCGACGTCTTAGGCTTTGGTAGACACGATACTAGATGATGCTCTAACCAGGGCCGCTTAGGGAATAACTTGCCACAGTGAGGGCATACGTGTCTGCTGAATTTGTCAGCTAAGTGAGAGATTTCTGCAGGCATGGTATGGTGCAAAGCTGATCAGTTCAAGTGTAGAATCTGTATTTGGAAATATAAAGGAACAGACAGCATTAAATACTAACAGATTGGGAATTTTTTTAAATGATAACTTGTAATCAGACTTCAAAACATGTCATTTTGTTTGCGGGTTGGTGACTCATTTTCTGATTTAACAAATCACCGATTAAAGGCCTTCAAATGATAAAGGCAAATATTTTGTACATGATGATGTTTTAGCTTCAGATTCTATTTAATACCACAAACAACCAATTCACATTTAACTTGTATGTAGCGACGTACGTTATTGGTCAATACGCGTCACATGACCATGTATAAATAAGTGTTTATACATGGCTGCAGTGACGAATGTTGAAAGTGGTCAAAAGTCATGCAATTTCAGGCCGAATATGATATTTAATGATTTAATTTTGAAAGTATTAGTTAGCAGAAAGTAAGGTAAACATGCACGTTGTGTATGCCCTTGGGCTTTAAACAGGTGTTCATACCCAAAATACTATGAATGAACCCCTAAATTATACATGTTTGAGTGAATAACACTAGCTACAACCAGACAGTTTAAACCATTATCACTTTGACCTCACATTCATAAATGTTTTGTATGAAACAACATCAATTGATTGGTTGAAAAAATGCATTTTGTCATTTTGTGCATAGAATGTTACATCTGTATGAGATGAGTCATTCCATACCAGTTCAACAAGGTGTGACCACCTTACCCTTTAGATTTCCTTTATTTTTGCGACAGTTGTAGACCTTATTGAGAAACCAAAATTCTGGAATTTTAAGCTCATAATTCCATTTTGTTTGTCTGCTACAAGAATTTAAAATTTAAGGGGAAGTCAATGAAAAAATGTACCAGGCAAATGACGACATTTAGGGGACCATAACTCTAAAACAGTACCAACAATGACTGAAAATTGTTATTCTAAGGTAGTTTTAAAGGGGGATGGCCCGATTTAAGGATATGAAGTTTTCATCTTGATAGATTGGCCTTCACTCCAAAACCCCACCTGTAAAGTTTCGCGCCGATATTTCAATCCGTTTTAATACGAGAGCTAAAAACGTGATTTTCTAAGCCCCATAGAGTACTGTGTAGAATCAATATTGGTCGACCAAAATACATGTAGGGCACATTTTCGCTCATAACTTCCACACCAAACAACCTTTGGCTCTAAGATTTCACAGGGTAAATGAGAAAAATAGCAGCTTTCTTCTGATACCAAAATGTTAACCTCTTCCGGTAAAATCTGGGGCTTCTGGGGACGAGGCTATTAGCGATCGGGTCATGGACCTTTAAGTGTAGACTTTAAATATTTAATCAGAAAGCATGTGGCTCTCACAAATTTGGAGTTACAAGGACTTTAAAATGCCACGTTGATCATTATTGATCAATATTTTGGGGGCCGGATCTCCAAAAGTAACACGATACCACCACCTAAAAGAGTATTAAAGTCATTTATAAATACTACTTGCAGTATATTTTAGGGGGTAATTTTTTGCCAAAAAACAGTCCTTTGAAAAATCTCAAAATTTCAGATTTTGCATATCTCAATAAGTCTTACGTTACTACTACATGGCAAAAATGACCGAAATCTATAGGGTAAGGTGGTCATGTTGAGTTAGCATGGAATGACTCAGGTGTTTTAGAAGATTATGTGCAACACTGGATTTGGTTCATACAACTGCATTACAGGCCCGATTACGGGCGGCTGTTTGCGCCCTCTCGCTGGAGACAAATTAGTGCAGTGGATTCATACCAGTCTGTGGGGAACAAATAGCTTTTACTATACTTCATGACAATGTTTATCAATGAGGTTTAAAGGTTGCAACAAGGTTCTCAAATATCAGGTGTCCCTAAAAAACAAAGTACTGATTTGTGCCCTGGTGCCAAAGCTACCTAAACCAGAGCATCACTGATGCATGTAGCCTATAATAATGATGCCATTCAAAGACAATACACAACATCCTTTAAGTATTCTTTATGATTATTTACAACAGAAAACTTGCACATATACAATGTGTTATGATATTTATCAAACCTTGGACAAGGGTGAACACTTTATTAAAATACACGGAAGTAACATGAAAGCGCCACCAATACTTTAAGAATGGATTTGCGGGGATCCCATGCTGGTATTCAATGACAGTATTGAGGTGAAATGTTCAAAACTGTGCATTGTGCGGATGATACTTCCTTTGTAAGGGCACTATGACTGGTTGGAGTGAGAATATGGGCTGTTTCAAGTTAACACAGCAAGGCTTAAAGGGAGCCAAACACATATTGCTTATTGCCATCATTAAGTTGCACTTCAAATGACACTGCGAATGAATTAAATACCACCTAGGGTCAGAGCCTGGCCATACAAGGACACGTTCTATGCATTATAAAGTGTGCTATGTTTTGCAAGCAACAAATTTAGTTTCAGTATACTTGATAAAGGTGAGAGTAGAGAAAGTGCAATGGAAAAATCCTTCTTTTATTATGGAAAAAACTTTCGATAAATAAAAAAGCAAAACAAATTTAAACTGGCTAATAAAATAATAGCCTGATAATAGGAATATCATGTAGGCCTAATTCTGAAAAATTAAGGAAAATAACATCTTTAAGAAGAAAACTTTAAACTTTGTTTACTTTTTATATCATACAGGTTCCTTTCGCAATACAAAAACAAAACTTCAATGTTATTTAAATTTATGTACTTGTGATGCAGTAGGCCTCACATATCTAACATTTTGACTTTTTGAGGACAGTTTAGGTTCATGTAAGTATAGTCTTTGAAAGCATTTGCAGTTTACTATAGCCTACTTGATGTTTTCAAACAATGCAGAATGGGAAATAATAAACCACACATACTTTTGATCATGTTAATAACAGTTCTCAATTGAATACATTTTCCTCGAAAACTGTGATTTTTTTTTTTTGAATTCCACAAAGTACTTTAGATGCTGATGTAGGGGCCCTACTATTAATTACATCTTTTGTTTTTTACTCTGTTGTTCAAAATCTGTTACCTTGTTATCTTTTATTCTGTTAACCCTTCAAAGAGTAACATGCCTGAACAAAGTTTGGTTTTCAACCTTACGAAAAACAATTCACACAATTGCAATACAACTTTATCCAAGATCAATGTAAAATGAATAGTAATAGAAATGAGGTTTCTTTATTTGCCATGACAAAAAACTTAGTTGTGAACAGACCAATTACTATTTAGTCATTGTCTTTTACACTATATGTAATTTTCCACATTAAATAGAAACAAATTTAAACAAGAAGAGTCCTTAAAAAAGGACAATTGCCCTAATAAATCTAGTTTCCTTACTTTAAATTAGGCTGATTTTTTTGCATATACCTGAACACTTTACACTAGGGTACCAATAAAGATCTATACCTCTTTGAATATTCCATCATAACGTACTTTCAGTATAATTACTATAATTCCCACCCTATCCTTGTTTCACATTGCTTTAATTTACAGTACATTCCTCTATTAGGCCAACAAGTTAATGTTTTTTCAGCTAGTCTTTTTTCAAGCTAACTTAAAAGGTAACTTCTTTTTATTCTTACCAACCGGTAATTTATTTAATAACCGGCTATTTGAAAGTCATAATTCACATGAATGCAACACTTCACAATTGGGCTTTTCTTGATCCACAGTCTCATCCCTTTGACTTTAAACCAAAGAGTTGAGATTTTACAATCATCTGACCCTTAAGCCTAAAAGTAATAGCATGTTGTCTAATCATACTTGCAAATATTCGATCTACTCTGGAAGAAATTAGTCATTTTCTGTCCGTAAAAAGGACAGAAATTAATAAACGCAGTGGCCTTGGCCTCTGGTGCATCCAGTGATATAAACATTTGTTATACCTCAACCGCCTCATCAAAATCAACTGAAATTTTGAATTAATCTTTTCTGGGATTCTAATGACCAAAACAAAATACCCCGGAAGTCCTCTACCGCTTGTGGTCGCCTGCCGTCGCGGTAATAGTGAATGATAGGCCTAACATGACCTTTCACGTTGATAGTGACCTTTGACCTCATAAACAAATAGGGCTTTCTGTAAACCCTACACAATTTTGGTTCCAATGGAACGTCAACTTTTCAAATGATGTAATTTTTCATTTTCAGCCTATTTTACAACTTGGACCTCACAACCTTTGGCCTTGGTATGCGCCTTGACCTCATCAACAATGAATGATCCCATTTGCACTATGACAAATGCTTGGTTCCAATTGAACTTCAACTTTTCAATGAGGTTAATTTTTACATTTTTTCAGCCTATTTTACAACTTGGACCCTCACATGACATGTGACCTTGTGTATGTGACTTCGACCTCATCAACAAAGGGGGATAGTCATTTGCACCTGTGACCCAAATTTGGTTTAAATAATCCATCAAGATGAGGATATTACAAGCAAATGTTAACCCTTTTTCAACAACAGACATCAACAACAACAGCACTACAACAACAGTGGACAAGTGATCCCATGTGTCTTACTGCCTTATTGGTGGCAGAGGCGACACAAAATGAGGTGTTAGAGCTGAAATGCACCTTTAATTGATTTGACTTGGGCCCTGCCATTAACATCTGAAATGTACCTTCTACTGCACTGTGTTTTACTATAAGGGTCACTTTAAAATTTTCACGAAAAGGGCGTTCCCCATTTTTAAGCCCGTGTGTGTTAACAATCTTTATAAATAATGCATACCAGAGTATTAAATTCCCCCTTAAATGAACTCAAAAAATTTATTTTTATGTGTATGATAATACAAAGGCGCCTTTAATCATTGCAATATAAATGGTTCCTTCTTGTCATACGGAATGTTACTAATATGCTGATGTGAACTCACACAAATATACCACAATTAAAATAATCTGGGCTTTGGTTATTTTTTTTAATAAAATTTTTCACTTTACAATTATTTCAGTGACATAAGGCTATTCAAAGCCATCTATTGTAAACTTGATGACAACAGTGTATTTAATGTACTGTTTAACTAACGAAACCCAAACAACTTGCAATTTTTAATGGCAACTGACTTTAAAAAATTCAATATTTGTTGTTATGGAAAACCTGTTATTTGCTTTTTCATTCAACTTCCAAGGACCGCAAATATTTTTGCGGTATAATAATTTAAGTCGTTGAGATTTCCATCGGTAAGACATGCTCCATGTTGCAGGGTGCACATAACCGAAGGCAATGCCTTCAGTGCCCCTAACCAAGTTGCCTTGAATGCCCTAATTTTGTTTTGTCATTGTCTTGGCCCTATTTCAATTACATGTAATTGCCTTGAATTGCCCTTTTAAACACAATTGGAAAATTGCCCTTGAAAAACTGGCTTGCCCTTTACAAATCTATTTTGCACCACCCTGTCCATGTGGACCTGCATACAGGAAGTTTGTCATCTGTGTGTGAATTTTTACCACACACTTTAAAATGAGAGTAATTTCAATAATTCTGCTTATTCTCTAAATTTGTTCCCTTACTTAACCCCCGGGGGGGGGGGGGGGTTCTCAACTTTTGGTTTGGTAGGGATCTGCCCTAAACCTCCACGACTCTGGAAGTAGGACCATAGATATACCATTTTTGTTGCCAAAAAGGGACCCATACTATACCGAAGATGCAAATTTTAAGGCAATTTAACCCAAATTTGCCTTTTCACATCCACTGCAAAATTTTGACATTAAAGCAATTTGGACCATTTGGCTTCAAGATTGAGGAAATTTTGACTCATATTTTCCAACAATTGTTGGTTTTTCCGATTGAGAAAATGCGGGCTATTTTCCAACAACTTTCAGAAAATTTTGAAAAAACGACCTCCAGTGCTATACCAAAATTGGCAGGAAAAAGGGGTCATTGATATATCACAAGGCTTAAAATGTGGCCGATGTCCTGTGGCACGTCCCTGTTATGGTCATGGTGTAGTTTCACTTTCCAACAACATTAGGCAATGTCTAATCCCACTGAACTAATTATTTCTGAAGTCATGGTCCAACCTCTGTGTGGTAATTTGACCTGACCAAGGAAGGTCTCCTGTGTTTTGTCAAAACTGTCAACATATGACTTGTTGTGTTGAAACAGAGTAATTGAATGGTCAACTTATACAAAATTGCTAAACTACAATTTCAATATACTCGACAATATACAACCCGATTTCACCAGCGACACTTCAAAGTTTTGGGCTAATTTTACCCCCCTTATAATACCAACTAGGTTTTATTAAAACCCGTTTATCCATTAACAAATTGAAAAAGCAACATTTCACATTCAGTAATTGGGACAAGCTACAAGGTTAGATGTAATCATGCATGTTCCCAAGAAATAAACAGTGGTTCCATTTAACAACCTTGCTTCATAGTAGCAGAGGGTGTTTTGAACTAATCCCATAATACATTGCAATGTGCCTATATTCGTACTAAACATGTCATTAATATAGGGCAGTGTAAAGAAGTTTTACGGAGCACAAAACCTTTCATTATCAAATTTTTTTAAGTACGAGTGTTTGTGTGTGGCAGGCATGTGGGTGTAAAATGTCAAGTTTTATGTTTCAAATGGGATTTTTTTGGATCCACATTCGGGATCATGCATGGATTATTGAGGTTAAATGTACCAAAACTGATGCATTGTGGGATGGGCCTAATATGCTCCTCCTTAGTTAGCTGTGTGTTTCTAAGGGCCACTTATGAGTGATAGTTGAATTGAGAGCATGTGGGGCTGATTTTGCAAGTTAACACAGTGCAAGGTTAAAGTTTCAACTTATTACTATTATTATAGTGCGCTTTTGCCATGTTTGAACATTGCATTCGTGAATGAGACTGCATAACTAAGCACTATCTTCAGGAGCACTTGGAATGAGTGTAAGTAACACATGGTACTAGGCACAGGAACTTTAGACACTGGGGAAGATATTGGTTGGGAAAACAATAACAATTACCTTTGGCAATAAAACATAATTTCTACATCTACCTAGATAAGCAGGAATTTACTGCCAAGTGGTTATCAAACTAGGCTGCAAATGCATTGACTCTCTAGGCCAGCAGTGATAATGCATGCTTTGCAGTTTTCACACAGCGCATCTACATTGTTATGACAACCGACACTTCTCATAATCTTGCCTACCGACCCACTTCATGCAAAACCCAAAAGGCCGAACAAAATGCCCAAAACGCAACATCTGGCTCAGTTTTTTTCAAATCCACACATAAATTTTCAGATAATGGGTCATTACTTGCATCCTGCGAGGTTCATAAGATGCGACCAAGACATGAGAGACTAGTTTTTACTGAGAGATCATTGGGTTTCCTACTCTAATTTGATGACAATAGCCTATATTATAGGGTAAAAATTCACCATCAAGCTGAGAAATGTTTACTTTGGTACAAAAATAGTGAAATTTCCTAATTTCGTATTGGAGCAATACAAAATTCAGCTATGTTTTATATGAATATAAAGCAAATCAAATTACCCTTAATTTTTCGTTTTAAAGACATTTCTGTAGCCACATATGAGGTAAGAAATCTATTCAGTGCTAATCTATATGAAATAAACTAATTCTGACACAATATGGGTGAATCAAAATCTCTCGTTGCAATTTTTAATGCTGTCATTGTTAGTTCCACTGAATTAAACCACAAACTCAAGGCAGTTGCATGATTTTGGACGTAACTTTGAAACAATTGTGCAACTTTTCTGTAGCCTACCGGACTTTGGGCTACTTCTAGCCCAGATTCGCTTGAGCAGTTTTTCCATGTTTTAGCGGCAGAGGGAACCATTGCTGAAAGCTACATTAGCAGACAGCAATTCTGGCCAGATGTGTAACCATACATTAATGTCCGTCCTAGAGACTGTTTTTCATGAACTGCCACCTATATCAGCTGTCTGCCCACACAAGTTTGCCGACAGGAGGTCAGTAATGGCCATCTGTCTCGCTAAAGCCCTTGGTGTGCGAGCCCAGGACAATGCCTAGCCGGGTTCTGGTAAATGCTAATGGCAGGTGCATGGATTTTTGTCATGCTGGAAACTATTTTGTAATTTATGGAATTACTCAAATGTCATGCTTTGTGCCATTATTGTCAAGCGGAATGCAGATCCTGCATGATTTTGTCAAGCATTGTTATCTAAAATATCCAGTCATTAGGAAAGCTGAATCAGGATTTCCTGTGAGAGCGCAAACAAATTGCGTGTTTTTCATGTCCATTACT
The DNA here is from genome assembly GCA_023653785.1 of Ophioderma brevispina. Taxonomy (NCBI): domain Eukaryota; kingdom Metazoa; phylum Echinodermata; class Ophiuroidea; order Amphilepidida; family Ophiodermatidae; genus Ophioderma; species Ophioderma brevispina. The sequence continues at coordinate 42,933 of JAMKCH010001474.1, forward strand.
AATATATTGGTGTGAAATAACTAGCTAAAGCCAAAGCTTTCCTATATGAGAAAATCACAACTTTGTTAAAAGGAATTTTGTATACCCGGTATCCTATGGCACTATTTACTATGCATAATGTATTGTTTACTGCATGAAACCGGAAATTCCGATTTATCTTACTTTAGAAATTAAGGTATTTGCGTCGTCAGATAACTTACTCAACTACTGGCGCATGTGTCTTTCAAATTCACCTTGCGCCTTGCTTGAATCCGCGTATGGCGCACAAGCAGATTTCGCGTGGGAGACCTTGTTTGTTCAGCGCGTACAAATGTGATGGGTTGTTGAAAGCGCAAAAGACAGAATTGGCCAGCCTCTTTCTCTTCGCCATAATAGAAAAATGTTTTGTGGAGCGGAAAAAGAACATTCTTTAAAAGAAAAATCCCTAATGTCAGAAATTAAAAGGACTGAACAGTCTCTACTTCAAACAAAACGCAGAGAACTGCAACCAACAGGCACCCGTGAAGTCCGACCATCGTAGAAATATCAGATATCGGCCTATAATATGTAAATTAATATTTTTAAAGTTAAAAACAATATACACCCTTTTGCAAAAAAACTCACAGAAAAAATCAGGCTTTACAAACTTAAAGGTCTAGAAGTTAAGATTCTCCAAAGAACCTTTTTCTTGTTCCAGAACATTTTCTGGTTCTGACAAAGAGCCCCCAAAGATTGGTTTCTTTAGGGACATAGACCAATGGGTGTGGAGGTGTATAGGGGTGTTTCCAGCGGGGAAAGCCCCAGGCCATGCGCTCGTTCCTATTTTTCGGACTGTTTTCCGACAGTTTGAGTAACCTCAGCCCCCGCTGGAATCCGCCCCTTTTGCTTTAACCAATGGTGCATAAATTCTACCCACATTTTAGATCGTTTCTAAAATTAAGTAACCCGTTGACCCTTTTTGTCCTTTACTAAGGACGAGTTTTATGCACATTTAGGTTTTCTATATAGACGCTTAAACCAATTCTCCTTCAATCTAAGCCGTGACCGCCCTGTGGCGGCAGATCTCTACTTTTTCAGGAGATTTATTGTACTACTAACACAACCTAGAACTATAAAATGAATAAATAAATAAGAAAAATAATAAGTTTCTTAATAATGCATATTAGTATTTAGCAATTCCCTTTACATCGAACCAACTCAAAACAATTTATACAACAATAAATTAAAAACTCAGTTGAACAAATATGAAAATTACCCCCCCCCCCGCTGCATTTCAAGCTTTCGCACTTTTACCTTACCTTATAGCTTGACCAGAACCCAGGAACGTAAACGATTCTATTTTGTTATGGCCACAAGAGAAGCGTCCGGCCGTTAAGCGAAAACTAGCGTTAGATCGCGCCTTTATCAATGCGATGGTACGCACCGATTGGTGCATTTGCGTCTGGGATTTGACAACGCCCGGTGCCAAAATACACGTATTTTTTGACATATTTTGTCATTTTTCTGGAAAAGTAATCCCGGCACCCCCTATTTTTATTACATTTTCGAAAAGATCTCATCAAAACCCTGAACATGAGTGAAAATTAAAAAATTCTATCGAATTGTTTTTTCACTATAAGGCATAATGTGATGCAAGTTTTAATTTTCTCATATAGTCCATGAGCCACAGTTTTTTTCGGTATCATCGAGGGCAGTAAGGCTCATAGTGATTTTTGGCAAGGTTTACACCCCTAGAGTAAGAAAATATATGATAGCATTTCAGCAGTGGTAGCTTTTTGTGTGTTATCACCCTTTTTTTCAAAATGGCCGCCAAATGCTTAATATACGATGATGTGGCCCTATCTAAGCTCATATAGCACTTAGGACAGTAATTTTGATGTCTACAACCAGGTTTTAGGGAGCTGAGCTTTAATTGTTACCATTAATTTTGAATCATTCATGTATGTTGACATCCAAGATGGCCGCGAAAATGGCTGCCACCACGTAAAATTTGCCAAATTTTACGCCTGAAGGTGTTAAGACAAGTACATGTAAGCTTAGTTGGTGTTTAGAACCAGGATTAGGTGGGGAAGATGTCATATCAATATTCACCCTAAACGTTGAAGCCTGCATTGTTATTGAAATCCAAGATGGCTGCCAAAATGGCTGCCACCATACATATAAAGGCCGATTATGAAATCGAAGTTAGGATAATGATATGGGTATCAACAAATTTCATAACCAAGTTTATTGGGTGCAACACAACCTTTATACGAAATAAAGTGTAAAAGGAGGTTTAGAACTGTTTCTAGCTCTAGTGAATATATTTTCCACATCTAGTGCAGTTGAGGGTGAGGATTCATCAGCATAACATCATCTACACTGAACGAAGTGCTTCCTTTGATTACCAAAATCACTGAGCACTGTTAGGCATAGGCACCCATGGTAGAACTAAACAATCCATAGTACAAGGTGCAAACGGCGTAGACTGGAACAAAAAGGAAGAAATGTCGATCAGAAGAGGATGAAATCCTCCTGGCTGCAGAAAGAACTGGTTGGCAGGCTCATCGCTGAATCTAAAGTCAGGTTTTTTTTGTGTTAAGTGTGCTTCTTCTAATTCTAAAGATATGTTTTGCACTATCAATGGTCGTCTTAATAAGCCAACCAAGATCCTGCCTGATTTAAATTCCAAGTATTAGCTTGCTGATAAGTTCTTATCACTTTTCATCAAGAAAGTTGTAAAGATCCGTAATGTTGTTGGTTCATGCAATGTTACTGGCAGTGCCAATCTTGATGAATATATTACAGTTTCTCAATCTCTTATCTGATTTCAAGCAACTTGAAAGCAATGACGTTGCCGAGATCATTAGTCAATTGCCTACCAAAAGCTGTACCCTGGACTCCATTTCATCTTGGCAAAAGAATCCATATCTTCGTTCCTCTTATTACTAAGATCGTCAACGCATCACTTTCCTGTGGCATATTTCCATCTGAATCCATCATAACTCATATTATTAAAAAGAGCACTCTAGATAGAAATTTCCTTAAACTATAAGCGTATTGCCAACCTTCAATTTCTTTTTAAAGTCATCGAGAAGGCAGCGTCACGTCAAGTAATGGGGCATGTAGATAGCAGCAATCTGGGTGAGCCTCTTCAGTTTTTGTCCAAATATCACCACAGTACGGAGACAACCCTTCTTAAGTTTAAAACTGATGTGCTCTGATCCCTTGAAAACAATAGGGCTGTCCTCCTGGTCCTCCTTGACACCATCGACCACGGTATACTATTGCAAAGATATAGAAACTACAGTCGGCATCATGAAGATGCCACTTACGACTGTTTTGTTTACTAATAAAAGTCGGAGCTTGACTTTTAATAGTAAACAAATGCATAAAAATCGTCATTTCTTGACAAATACGGTGTGTTAAGCTTAGTCACTTCCAGAAGTCTTTACTACAATCATTTCCAATACAACAGTGCAAAAAATGGACTTTGATAAAAAAGGGGCCCGATTTGTTTACATTTTGAAAAAATCGCGGCTTTTATGACCGTGCCACAAAAGTCTCTATTAAAGGTGAATTTTCTTCAAATCATGTCATGAGGTACTCCCTTTCACAGGGTTCCATTATATGCCCACATGGGTTTATCTTGTCCACTCACCCAGTCGGTGATACCATTCGTGCTTTTATCTCCTGTGCTTTCGCCTATGACTTACAACTGTATGCTAAGTTTGATTCCAAAATCAAAGGTGATTGTGAACAGGTGCTTGTTAGGTTATCTTCTTGTATTGATGTGATCAATGCACGGGTGATCCAAAACACGCTTCGCCTGAACCAGGATAAGATGGAATTCTTTCTAATTTGCCAATCTAAATGTCTCTGCTGCCCTACCTGATCTTCATTTGCACCCTGGTGAATTATCCATTTGTAGATTTCAATCAATCAAGAATCTTGATGTCACTTTTGGTGATTCTCTCACTGTGACCAGTCATATTAATGCCATGTAAATCTATCAACTTCCACATAAGCAACATCTGGTGTATCCGTTGTTTCATCATCAGAGATGCTTGCCATCTTGTGCTAGAGGACTGGACTATGCAAATTCCCTTCTTAACAGGGAACGCGAATTCGATCTCACGCATCTGCATCGGCTGCAAGACAAAGCCATGGGGTTAGTCTTCTCAGGTGGATGGGATACGACCAGACCTCTATCGACTTACTGAATGACCTTCGTTGACTCCCTGTCAATCAGCTTTAAACAAAGGATAGTCTTCAAACTCTTCCTGTATGTCTATAAGACTATCAACAACCTCCCCCGGCAATTGGAAACTCATTTTTTCCTTGATTCCTTGTTCATCTTGCTCTGTTCTTTGTAGGGGCTATATAAATGCTTATGTATTATTATAAGGATGAGCGAGTTTATGACTATTATTAGATTTTTAAATACATAACAACTGCATCATCAGGTGGCTCCGGTGCAGGCGACTTCAAGCCTTCTGTAACTGCAGCGGTGTTTCGGATAGCAAAGCAATATTGTTTGACTGCGGCATCTTCAGTATCTATATACCAGAAGGTGCTGGACATATGCAAGTTCGTCTTGATTTCCTCTTTCCATTTTAGCGCATATATATACACAAATAACAGGCTCAGTCAGGAGTCAGTGGAATGGTATTGGTCACATTTTAAATGGTCTCATTTGAATCTGATAGCTTCTGATATACATACTGAAATTTTAGCATGATCCTGTAGTAAGATATTGCAAATGCATTGATCTTGTTTCCTTAGTAATGATCCATGATTCATTTTGCCAAATTTGCCAGGGGCGGATATAGGGAAATCCTGGTTACGGGCCTGAACGTATGTTGTCTCAGACAGCTTGACTTCTGTGTCGATTTGGCAGGGATGTGCTGCTACTCTAAAGATGTTCCAGTTTTGCCCATACATGTAAGTGCTTTTCTTCTCTTTAGATAACCAGCACTAGAGCCCATCGGGAGACCAAACTTTAAAAAGTTTGTGACATGGCTGATGGTACTATAATAGATTGAGCAAGACCTAGAACTGCTGCTGCAGCTGCAGTCCTAGTAAGCTGTGATTGGGCCCTGGGTATGGATGACATTAATAGCACCAGGACAATAATACAGATATTCAGCAACTTAGCAGGATATATTCTCGACCAGTGTGGGTGGGTCACAGCTCCAGAATCGGTTCCAAAAGTGGAATTCTTCAGAATGTAATCTACCACTACCAAGACAATGAACAAGAATTGCATCAACACATCACCTTGAAGCACTCCAGTTGTTACTTGGAAAGGAAACAAATATTTCCTATCTACCATGGCGGTGCTATTATTGTCCTTGTAGAGTACTTGAATGACATAACCAACGGAAGGAGAAGAAAGGCATCCAAAAGCTTTCGTCAATTAATGCAATGCTTTAACAACTTTAGGGTTTACATTACCAGCACACACGACAGGTTGCGGCTGCTATTCAAATGCATACAAGCCACCGACGTACCACCTGCAAGCCACATTGCCTTCACCATACAAGCACTTCCATGCCTGCTTATGTTTTCTCCATACTTGATGCCAGAACTTACTTCGTGAATAGAAGATGCGCCGGACACTGCCAGTAGAATTAGAAACAACTATCCAGATGATGCAGTGCAACCATTCATGATGATGGAATCCAAACTATCAAAAGTCAATTCATGACTATCTCTTGTGTGAGACCTGTGTGAGAAGGGAGGTCACATGCTTCAGGAGTGAATTGCATGACAATACCTGGCTGTTGGTAAGTAGGGTTAATACCTGGCTTACTAGAGCACTTGTAAATTATGTCTATCTATCTATCTAACGGCCGCAGCCGAGATGCTGTTCACCATGTAGCGCCAAATGTCCCTGTTTGTCATTAGGTTGGGGATGTCAGATGGATCCTGCTGGATGTCTCGAGCAATCACAT